>CAUYPK010148584.1:0-40000 GCA_963574355.1 Loris lydekkerianus | reverse complement strand
TATTAATTAGGGATGGGCAGAAAACCAGCTGTGACATTGTGATCGGGTGGGAAGCCAGACCAGAGTAATTAAGATATAACATGGTAATGGGGACAAACAATGAATACACTGTGTGACCTGATGCCCAGCCCTGTCCCCTCTCCCCACACCCCACAACCCCCAGTTAATATTGATAGCTCTTGAATTTGCCTTCTTTTTATACTTTGGAGCAGATGGTCTCCAAAGTAGTGAAAATTGAAGAAAATACAGGCTGTTGTTGGAGAAACTGCAAGGTATAAAGGCTGCTTCTGTTGACATGATACTAGTCCTATCATTAGGTACTAGGGGGGTGGTGTTCCTTTGTCATTTATCAGACAGCATTTCTCTTAGATGGAGAAAGGCTACTTGAATAAGATCCTGGGCTGAGCATGCATCTCTCCTTATTCTAGCCCCGACAATTAAGTTTGAAATTATCCTAGAAAAAGTGCAACATACCTCATTGTCAAACATCATTACATTCAACTTAGAAATGCTCCCCCTAGGATAGCTATGCACCAACGCCACCCCTCAAAATAATTTTGGAATTCTTTTTCTGGAATGGCCATCAGAGCTGTTATCGTACATGGTCTGACAATTAAGTTTACAAACTACCTGTAATCCTAATGCTCTGGGAGGTAGAGATGAGCGGATTGCTTGAACTTAAGAGTGAGACCAGCCTGAGCAAAAGCAAGACCTTATCTTTACTAAAGATAGAAAAATTCCCCAGGCCCTTGTGGTGGGCACCTATAGTCCCAGCGACTCAGGAGGCAGAGGCAAGAGGATCACCTGAGCCCAAGAGTGTGAGGGTGCTGTGAGCTAGGATGTCACAGCTGCACTGTACTCAGTATGACAGTTTTATTTTCAAAAAAAAAAAAAAAAAAAAAAGAGTTTGTGAACTCAGCCCAGGAAAAGTACTTTGAAAATGTCCTACATCAAAAAGCTGTAGCTATCAGAGGGCAAACCAGTCCTCAAAGAGTATGCTCACAGTTACAGACAGTTTACAACATTTCCATGTGGACTCAAACCAGACCTGGTCATCCATTCTCTTCAAAATATTTGAGTTTGAAATGAGGATGATTGTGCCAGGACAGCTTTATTTTTTTAATTTAAAAATGTTGGTAAGTGCTGTGGCTGTCCCATCTTTTAGTAAAACTTGCTCTCTTCCTATTGGAAATGTGGTGGTTTGGCACTTTTGCAAATCTTGAAGTTAATAGGATCCTTACTCATAATTCCAAATCTGACACAGAGTAGGTGCTTAATACAAGCTTATTAACTATCTGTCTAGGCATGTAGAGTGGTGAATGAAGGCAATCATCCAAACAAGAGTCCAATAAAATGCAAAACAAATGTAACAACAAAATCAAACCCACCATCTACATTCCTGTAATGGATGTTCAGACATTTTGCCTTTTATTTTCTTGACTTTTAAGACTAATTACTTTTGTTCTCTATTTGCCTATGTATATCAACAGAGCCAAAATATTCACGATACATGGTACACTTAAGACAGATTTTCTTGTCAGGACTTAAAATCATTTGTACCTCAGTTCATTCTGTGATTGAAACAAAATCTTCACCCAATTTCTCAAGTGGTAAGGGATTACTAAGCAATTTCTAGCTTAATATTAACAGGAAAAAAGGTTATAAATGTGCCAATTACAACTCTGTAAAGGTGGCCATGGCTCCACAGCAGGTGTAAAGGTTTCTCTTTTTCTACAAATATTGTCTAACAGTTTTGAGGGAGCCACAATATTCTCAATAATGTATTCTTATGTCAGGAAAGAATTGGCTTTGCCTTGCCTCTCTTCCCCTCCCCTCTCCTCCCCTTCTCTCTCTCTCTTTCTTTTTTTTTAGGCAGAGTCTCACTCTGTTACCCTAGCATCATAGCTCATGGCAACCTCAAACTCTTGGGCTCAAGAGATCCTTCTTCCTCAGCCTCCCCAGTAGCTGGGACTATATTACTGCCATAATGTCCTGCTAATTTTCCTATTTTTAGTAGAGATGTCTCGATCTTGCTCAGGCTGGTCTTAAACTCCAAAGCTCAAATAATCCACCTGGGCCTCCCAGAGTGCTGGGATCACAGGTGTGAACCACCATGCCGGAATTGGCATTTCTTTTGCCTTTGGTGAATCATACAGTAGTTGACATCCTGAATTAATTAATAGAAACATTCTCCATCTATTGACAATTTGTTCTGGGGGTGAGGTGGGGAGAAAGGATAGATAAAAGTCCTGGGAAAAATAAATGAAAAAACTGCCCCCTTTTGATTTTAAAGCAGTTTTGTTGGGCTTTCATCACATGAGCAAAGAAAATAGATTGCAGGATCACTGATTTAAAAAATTTCTTTTTAAATGAGGTGAGTTTTAACAAATTAGATAAATAAGATAGTTATAATGGTCCCTAACATTTTATTCCTCAGGACCTTTAATATTTGTTTTATCAGTATTCTGTGGGGTGGTTTTAGGAATGTTGTAAGAATTTTCTGCATATTAGCAGGCTGTGTGTACTATTAACGGACAAAAGAAGAGCTTAGCTCTATGGAAAGTGTGTTTACTTCTATCTTCTTTAATGGTCAGAGCAAACATTCATGCTTTAAAAGAAAAGAGCTATGCATGTGGGTGGTGGAGAGTGGCTAAGGGAAGTTTGCTTCTTTTTAACCAAACATAATTTCTTATCCAACCTGAAAATCAATGCTTTATGATTTTTCTTTTTCTAATTCTTTCGATTCGTCCCGTTTTTGATGGGTTTTATTTAAAAGTCAAGCCCAGTAAATTCAAAACTTTGAAGAAATAGTATCCACATCTTTTGAGTAAGTTTAGAAAGTTTCCCTTTTCCTGGTTTTGAAGTAAAGGTTTAAAAAAAGCACATGAACGGGAAAGGAGGAGAGGTCCTTGGGCTAAGTCAGGCTCCGTCCACTGCGTAGCTCAAAACATAATGAAATATAGAAATGTATAAGGATAAAAGTTAAATTTCTACATCAGCCACTGGTAACATCACAAAGAACCTGTGTACTTTAGGCACATCAACATTGTACCCCAAATCCTTGCACGGGTAACTTGGAATAAAGGCAATTGCTGCTGTGGTCTCAGAAGATGGGCAAGTGCTTTTTTCCTGGAAGATACTAAAGCTGATACAGTAAACATTTCCAGAGACAACTTCCCAGAGTGGAATCCTTAGCTTCTTAGCTCGTTCCCCATTCTTGCCTCTTCTTTGTGCTTGAAAAGAAGAGAGAAAACTGACAGTTTATAAAAATGCAGAATAGAAAATGGATAAAAATCAGAAAGAAAGGAAGTGACTAGAGATGGACCAGAAACCATATTCCTTCCTGATGACTACCACGTGGAGTTTGAGAGAGAAAAGAAAATTGTATTGGCTGCTGGAAGCTTCATTTAGGAATGAATGTGCTTTTCACAGTATACAGAAAATACTCTTTCCTGTATTTTCCAGCGTGTCAAAAAAAAAAAAACAAAACAAGGAAGGAAGGAAGGAAGGAAAGTTTACCTTTTTAATTAATACAAGTTTTAAATCTTTTAAAGGTAAATGGTATTTTAAGACATTCACATTAGTCTGTGTCAAAGAATAATGTAGTTGGAAAGAAGCTTAAAGATTTATTTGGCACAACACCTTCAAAGGATTTGAAAAAAACCAACTATTCTGACTCCACAGAATTAAGAATTTTTATCTATCCAACTATCTATTTATCCATCCATCTACCTATCTATCCATCTATTATGTATCTATTATCTATCTATCTATCTATCTATCTATCTATCTAACAATCCATCCATCATCCATCCACCTTTCTACCTTACCAGGCTCACTTCATGTGCTTCATGTGGGGAGCTCTGTCACCCCACACTATCCATCTATTATCCATCTATCACCTATCCATCTTCTTTATCTATCTATCCTTCCATCTATCCATCCATCCATCTATCGTCCATCTATCCATCCATATACCTACCTGTTTACTACATACATACATGCAGATACATGTGTAAGTATGTATATATGTAATTGTGTTAATTGTGTGTGTATAAAAATTCTAAGAACTATCACATAAGTCTAGCCTTTTATCCCCAGTGACTGCATGGCAGAATGAAGGACAACAGTGTGTGGATAAGAAGATACTATGTTTGTGGCTCCAGAGCCACTTGTCAACCCCCTCTACCCACCCCAGAGCTCTTAACATGTTCCTTTGCCTTCTGGTTTCTGGTTGACTTTAGGCAACAGAAGCATGAGCAGTGCATTTGTAGGAGAGGAGGGGGGTGAGTTGGAGTATTTATTCTCCTGGTTCCTTCTTACTAAGCCATAATTTGTTGGGTGGCTATAACAATGCTATATAACAATCCATGCAATCATTCATTTAATAAAAATGTGTTGAGTCCCACACCATCCTAGGTTCTGGGACACAACAGAGAGGCCAAAGGCAGATCTTTGCTCACATGTAACTCATTTTAAAACAGTATCCTCTTCACAGAATCTTTTCGTTTTTAATCATATAATATTTTGTGGATTTTGTGATCCAGGTTTTAGTGAAAATCTCCTTTTTTAAATAATTGGAACAAAAGACCAAAGCAATCATTGTGAATTTTGTTAGTACTTTGATACATTCTTTTTTTTTACATTGAGTAAAAAAGAAGAGAAACCAAATTCTAGTTATTTTTTAATGGATATTTGAATAGAAGGGATAACCCAATGAATCAGTGAAATATTAAAGATAGGTATATACATTGGGAGATTCTGCTTCCTGTAAGGTGCACACTACATTGTGCCAAGCACATGTGTTAAACTGGACCGTAAGATGAATTAAAAACTGCAGATAATCTTTGTTTAACACTCTCAGGTTGTTTTTATGTAGGAGAGAAATTCATCATTCATAGGAGAACTTGAGTTATAGATTTGACAACTAAGACTGAATATACATAGCAATAAAACATCTGCTCAAGTCTAGTCCAAAGCCCAGTCAATTTTGTGAAGAAATCAGTCAAGCCTGTTGCTCAGTGGCATGTAGACAAAACCACCAACTGATCGACTGAGTTTTTCACTTTTGAATGGGTTGTTTGGCATCTTGTAGACCCAGCCTATGATTATACTGCCATCTGTATTCTTTCTTACATCAGGCTTATTTCAGCCACAACTTCTACATGCTGTTTTGAGAAGAAGTAGTCAATATTTTGGTTTGTCTTTAGCTATAAGAGCGCCATAGACAGTCTTGCGTGAACTTGGCTCTGCCTTGCTAATTCTCTGTCAGTTCTGGCAGCTATAGGAATTTAAGTTCATGATGTAGATATTTGGATTCCCCTCAAAATAAAAATAAAATATGTAAAATAAAATCTTAAAATAGGCTGCTTTTCTTTGACAAAAATACCCAAATTCCTAGAAATGGCCAGCCATAGTCAATATGTGTATATGTGAGAGTGTAATTTTAATGTGAAAACAATACAAACAGAATATTTTGAAGTTAACAATTGCTCATGGTATCTTAGTTTTCAAGCTACATAAAGCAATTGAATAAATCTTCCCTTTCTAAATCTGACTCTTCATGAATGCTTTTGAAATTATAAGATACTACGTGAGGATGGTAAAAATGTTCACTTAACATTGGGAAATAATTTAAAATATTACACGTATTTTTTTCTTAGTAGTGCTTTCATGACTTATAGACTCACAAGGTTGCAATCACTACAGTGATCAATTATTTCTTCCAAGGTCTCAGACTTAAAGAAGAGTGAAAATCTGAGTTTTGGAGGGTGATGAATCATGAAATAGTTTTTGCATAAACTCTGGCTTTAACAGGTCATAGCTGTGTTGAAACATGTTCCACTATAAGTGCACCTGAATCAATAGTATCTTATTTTTGTTTATTCTTTTCTTTAATGAAAGTGATAAGTTAAAGTAAATGAGGAGAAAATATATAATTTTGTATTCAATAAAGAGAAAGAATGGGCAAATTCAGATTTTTTAGATCCTGGAAGTTACCTAATTTGGGGAACCCTCTTTTTAAAATACATGAAATTATGAATAAAATGTTAATTATAAAAGTGAATGCTTATTTAATATGGGAAGAAAAAGGTCTTGAAAGGAGCAGGGACCCTAAAACTTGACATTCATTAATTTTACAATATAGCTAATGATGTACTAACAGATCAACAACAACAATTTTTTAAAAATTATCTGGAATTTGAGCCCAGAAAAGTAATCTGTCACATATGATTTATGATATATTTCACATTTGAAAATCTTTTGACTACCCACCATTCATAAATAACACTTACATGAGGTCATCTGGGTTTCTTTCTTCCATTATCCCAGTAAAATTTGAGTTAGCTGACTCTTATTTCATTATCTTAAAAAACACTTTAGAATCACTAAGTAATGACCCTTGAAACATCAGGAGAAGGGGGCATGTTACCAGAAGACCTGTGGTGGCCTTAGAGGAGATGTAAAGTGATAATGGAGGACTGAGAGGCCACAGATTTTTGCCTCACATGTTATCAGCATCTTCACTTCACAGATAAGTAAAATTAGGCCCAGAGAGGAGAGGCAACTTGCCCACTTAACCACAAACCATTAGTGGCAGGGGTGAGTTTAGAAGGCAGACCTATGGACAGCCAGGCCTGAGCTATGCCCACCAAGTTTGACTCCACGTCAACCTCAAATCTCTGTTTGCTTCACAGAGTCAGCTAAACAACTTCATTGCTGTAGTCACCACTGACACTATCCAGATTAGCACTCCAAGAACTATCTGGTGAATTGCAGTGTCCTCTCTTAGGTTAATGTGGTACCAGTCAAATTTTGCATGAGCCTGCTGAAAGTATTATGGTATTTACACTTACTTGCCCTGACCACTGAAACCACGTGTGGCTGTGTTGCTTCCTGCCAGTTGTGAGGAATGTGGTTAGCACAAACCTGGGTAGATGATTCTCTGCTTTTAAGATAGTTCTTCCAGTTATATATTTTATTCATTCAGAGAGTGATGGTGTAGAATCCTTGAGACTGTTTTTCTAGCAACTTAAGATTAGCTCTCCTACAAAAAATAACTAAAAATACTTTTTAAATATACAAATACATATTTTTAGATATGGCAGGAATGTCTTGAATACACAGAGATCAAAAACTAAGTGTAAGAAAGAACTCAGAGGGCCAAACCAAACAGGGAGTATGATTTATGCTCTTAGAGCTCAGATCCAACCAAGGTGAACTTGAGTTTCCTTTTCACATCTTCACAGGTTACAGGAATGAAGAACTAGTGCCCACAAGGGAAGGGCATGACATCTAATAGGTAACCCCCTCCGTAGATCTGGGACCCCAAAGAGCTATGTTCTCAGTGTAAATAGAAGTAATATCTTCCCCTAAGTAAGATAAAGCGCTTGTCTTCAACCTCAAATAAAAGAAAACTCTTCCCTGGGAATTCATATCACAAAACAGTCCTCCCTGGCTGGGCTTACAGAGGAAATCCAAAGCACTCATGAATACAAGAAGTACCCAGTTACAAACATCTGACTTATGTACAACTCACATTTACAGAGGCTATTGCTAACCATTAAATCCCCGACTTACAAACACCTGACCGATGTATGACTCACACATATGAACAGGGGCTATTATAGGTAATAGGTAAATAAGTGTACCTGTTCCACCTTACATAGAAATTCAACTTCAGAACAAACTTATAGAACCTATTTCATTGGTAACGTGGGATTGCCTGGAGTCAAGTTAGACTCAAACCTTGTATTTAATTAAAGTGATGCTGGATCACTTGTGTCTCCAGACCATCCAGCAGAAGCAAATGCAAATCCTACCTCAAGGAATCTTTTTCAATCCAATCTTCAACAAATTTATACAGATAAAGTTCTAAAGAATAGGAACCAAATCATATACACTCTCATATTAATCTGAAATTAATATGAAATAATAGAAACTTAAGTTTAAAAATCACAAAACACAAAGCAGTAAAAAAAACAGCAGCAAAATGATCCCAAACCTTTCTATACTGGATACATGAAAAAAAAAAAAAAAAAGAATATGGACTAAGTAAGGCTTAGCATATTTAATTAATTTAAACAGGGGATGGAAATGACCAAATAGATCAATGGAAAAAAAACATAAAAACTCAATATTAACCTTTAAAATTGTAATAGACACAGATTTAAAAAGAACAAATAGGCTGGATGTTATAATTTCTTCAGCTATACCATCCAGCTTATTATTTCTTTTTAAATCTGTGTCTAATGTAATGTAGAATAGTCAGGCAAAGAAATAAAAAACATGACAGAGTTAGTAGCAGGTATGGAGGATAGAGTGAAAAAAAGTCTAAGGCATATTATCCTTGGAGTTTTGGTAAGAGAGGAGAGAAGCAATATTTGAAGATAAAATGGTTAACAATTTTTCATAACTAGTATAAAACACCCATTCTTAGATAAAAAAAAAAACAAGTAGGCTAAATTTATAAATTAGCATTTAAATATATATTGATAAAATTGAATATCACCAGAGAGATGATCTTAAAACCAGACAGAAAAGTCATATAGTCTAAGTAAGATGATTAAATTAACAGTTGACTTACTAGCAATAGAAGCCAAAGAGAATAGAATAATATCTTTACTGAACTGAAAGAAAAGAACTGTGAACATAGAATTCAATATCCAACCATGAATTTTCAAAGATGAAGAAAATAAATATATTTTCATGTATAAAGTCTGAGACGCAAAGGAAAATGATCAAAGAAAGCAGTAACTACTATGGTGAGTTGAAACAACACAACTAGACAAAACATTGACAAAACATTGTCACTAGTGTGTTTGCAAAAGAGAAAAATAAGATAAAAATATGTGAAGCAATAGTGCATAAAAAGGGAAAAGATTATTAGAGTGAGAGTGCTCTAGCATTATTGATTTGTTTGGAAGCAGAGTGAACACGATGATTAGCTTTAGAATTCCGTAAGTTAGTGCGTGTGTTAAGATTCCTGGAGGCATCACTTAAAGAAACTAAACAGTATTAAGTTAAAATGAGAGAACAGAGTCAGTCAATTCCAGAGAAGAAAATGAAGGCAGCAAAAATGAACACAGAACATATGAGACAAATCCTAACTTGAAATCAGGTAGGAATAAACCTAAATATGTCAATAGTTATGATAAATTTAAGTGAGGAAATAATCCAGAGAAAGATAAATAGGCATACGTGAAACACAACATGAAAATGTTAGTAGGTTAAATGTGAAGGGATGAAAAAAGCACCTCATCAAATGCTATCCAAATACAGGAAAAAAAGGTGCTATTATAGCTTGATTAATATTAGACAAAGTAAGACATTAAGCTAAAAAGGATTATTGAGATTTTTAAAAAGTGACTGGGTAATGAGAAATTATTCAATTCACATGGAAAACATAAAATTTTAGGTTCCTAAAATACGTTAAGCAAAATCTTACAGCAAAAATTAAGATAAATATAATAAATAGATTCATTACCATACTAAAACATTTTAACAATACCCATTGTGAATGGAGAAAAATAGATGAGTTAGGAGGATAGTTTTGAAAGACACATTTTACAGGCTTGATCTGGTGAACATATATAGTATAAGTTTCATGTTCTTTTCTTTCCTTTTTTTTTTTTTCAAACTTAAAGCAAACCTCTACACCATTCTGTAAGAATCTCTAAAAATCATGGACCTGTTTGTACAAACCATAACCAAAATTATGCCTGATAAAACTATAAATGACATCTTGGTATCACCCAAGAAAGTCCACACTATGTGAAAATGATCTTGATTATTTAAACATGTGTTTTACCTTCAGTTTCTTGGAAATCAGATCTAAGCACTTGTCCCTCCCCCTTAACGCCTTCCTTTTTTTCTCCAGGCCATTGACTGATTAAAGAAACTGGATTCTTTCTAAAACTTGCCTCAAATTCTGGATGAATCTGATTGGTTCATTGTGGTATTCATTAACTTTTTTTTAATCTCCTGTATTCTCTGTAAATGGATTTAATTCTAACGGCTGATTAAATTTCCTTTCAATTTGGGATTGGGGTTGGAGAGCATGCTTAATATTGTATCACAATCAGATGACACCAAGTCTGGTTGTCCCTCTGTTAAAGATGCGAAGTTTGATCTTTTGGTTTATTTGGTGGTTGGCTGATCCCTCCACTCTAAATTCTTCATCAAGCTGGGTGACCACTTGTGTTCCCAGCTACTCAGGAGACTGAAGTGGGAGGATCTCTGAAGCGCAAGAGTTCTGGTTCAGCATGGGCAACATATGGAGACCCAGTTTAAAAAAAAAAAAAAGATAAACAAATTCTCCATCAACCTTTCTCCTAATTGCTTCATTCTGTCATTATATGATGACCATATCTGACTCCATTATTTGATTTGATTTGGTTTTGTAAACTGACACTGTTTTTTTTAAGTACACAGAGAATATTTGTGAAAATTGAACACATTTTGCACACTACTTTCTCTCGCCACTATGAGATTCAAGTGGAATTCTTAAAAAGATAACTTAAAAGCATCAATACCTTTAAAATTCTACTTTTTAAACTCAAAATTTCTAAACAAAATATTGAAACACTACAATCTAGTACCATGTAATAAAATGGAATGCTTTCTAGGGGAGAAATTCAAGAATAGGTATTAGAAAAATCGTATAATTCAGCTTGCCCCACTAAGAGACAAATAGAGGGAAAAACATCATTAATAGATGAAATAAAAGCCTTCAATAAGTTGAACAACTCTCCAAAGGTTTTTTTTGAAAAACAACGGAGAATAAAAGAGAGGAAAAGAAAGGTATTTAGCAAAAGTAGACCAAGAAGAGAATGAATCTAATAATAACCTACAAAACCTTTCACTTAACAAAAGTGAAAAGGTTGGCTATAAAGACATAAAAACACAAGGGGGCTGTGACAGCCAGCTCTGTTGGACTTTATACTGTGTGTGTTATCCAGTGCAGTAAAGGAAGAAAAAGAAAGAAAACATATAAGAAAGACCGCATAATGTGACATCTAAGAAGACAGAGTTGGGACTAGTGTGCCTGGCTTTGAATCAGTTTTCTATGGCTTACAGACTAAGTAATGAACAAGGAATGAGCTTAATGACTAAGTTTATTAGCTAAGTACTGTATTTTATTATCTACCTACCATAGTTTGCAACCTATAAAAGGGAAATCATAATACCTACATCATAGAAAGTGATTAAAGTTATTTAATTATTTAATATTTGTAAGTGTTTAAAACAGTGCCTGAGAAGAAGATAAGCACTATCTGGGACGTTAAATAAGTAACATACAAAGTAGATGGAAAAAAAACTAGTATTAGTCACAGATGATAAGATTGACTATGTAGAAAACTCAATACAATTAAGATATGATTTATTAGAATAAATTAAATAGTAATGCTGGTGTGTTGACTACAGAATCAATGTAAAAATTAGTAATTTATTCCATAGCACTAATTAATGGTGAGAAACATATTTTCAAAAAGATAATATTTACAATGAGTTAAAAATATGAGGTGTCTAGCAATAATTCTAACAAAATGTACGTATGCTATTTTTGAAAAATCAAAACTTTATTGAAAGACAATTTGGAACTCTAAATAGAAAGTTATGCCATGTTCTCTATTTCTAAATTGAGAGATACTCCTAAAGAAGAAAGAAAAAGTGAGGATCTTTCCCTTTTCAGATATAAAAAATTATAATAAAACTATGTAAACAAGGGCAGGTGATACTACTACATGGGTAGACACATAGATTAAAGGAACAGAAGAAAAAACTTATACTGAAATCTAGCAATGTGTAATAAAATACAATTTTTTCCCAGAGGGAACAAGTAATAAACAGGGCCCTCATATATAAGCAAATTTCATTTCTAACAGAGTTGGCATTGAAATTAGCAGGAAAAAATAGATTTTAATAACTGCTTCTGGGGGGTGAGGAGAGCAGTTATTCAATAAGAGTGCTTTATAAAATTTAGACGATGATAGAAAAGAAAAAGTTTGGCCTAAAGCTATCCAATGAATAGTTCCTGAAAGATTAACACTAATCTCTGATTCCCTTATGAAGTTCTCTTTAAATTTATTATTTTACTTGCCCACCTTTTCTGGTGGCATAATGCTTTTACTTAACTTTTGAAAGTCTATAATTATCACAATATTTTAAACGTGGAAGGAGGAACATCCTAACACCCAGACAAAGATGAGCGCAGTCCATTGTCCTGTGGTTTGAATACAGTGGATCTTGGTTTTATTAGAACCCGAAATGCCTCCCCCCCCCCCCCGTCTAATAAGTCATGTTCAAACTCACGATAATTTAGCTTATAAATTCAGAGTACCATTTGTAAAAAGTTAAGTGGCCACAAGTGTTACACTGTTTTTTATGTAGAAGTGGAGAACTTAGCATCCACCAGCCTGTCTGTGCTAAGTCCTTTCGGCAATGAGAAAGTGAAGAGTCTGCTGTCTGTTTATCTTTGGCTAAAAGACATGCTGAGCGATGCTGCTCCAGGGTATTCCTAGTGTTCCCTTACACTGGAGGTAAACACAAAAACATTTCCAATCGCAGAAAATGGGAGGACAGTGGTGGGAGTACTTATCCAGTGAACTCTATTACCATCTATAGCTTCTTTGCATAATTGACCCCACTTTTTTTTTCTTTTTGCCATAATTCATTGAATAAATGCCTTAGTTTTCCATTTTACTTAATCTGTGTGTAGACAGAGCCAAAGAATCCCTCCTCCTCCAAACACAAGCTTTTCCCTGCACAGCCCATGCTGATGCTCTTGATTGGCATGACCCAGCGCTCTAAACTATTTGCCTCCAGTGAATTCATCAAGCAAGAATATCTAAAAGCAGAGAGACTCCTCTGTTTAAGTACTCAAATGCACAGCAAATAACTGCTTGCCTTTTTCCTTTGCTAGTCTGCTGTCTCATGAAGCAGTGTATTATTACAGATAATCTACAAGGAATAAAAGACAAAGTATTCCATATTCAAAAAATACCCACATTTGCCAAGTTTACGGAACCTGTGATTTTTTTTTTTTTAATAAAAGATACACTATTTATTTGAAAAATGATATAATTAAGAGGGGCTTACTACAGAGCAACAGTCACACAATGACATACCACCAAACTGTAACAGCAATAAACAAGTTTTGCAGACAAACACCTATTGTCAATGAGATTAGTTGAACTCTAAATAGTGCCAGGAAACCTCTTTCATGTTTCAACAGAACATGATTTGTTTCAAGTAACGATGACTAGTTATGTATAATTATCTGATTATTGGGAGAAGAAAACTTGCCTAAACAACTTTGGTGTGCTGCATTATAAGGTTTCCTTTAGTCTCTGAATTATTTAATGTTTATGTCGTTCTGAGACAAATTGCACAATTCAAAACCAATTAAAAGATTTGCCCAGATCACCCATAACTTGTAAATTGGCACAACATGGTAGGATACAAATTAAGTTGGAATTTTTTTGAAGCGTAGTAGAGGCTTTAAGACATAATGAGGTTTTAGAGAAGTAGAATAGTTTATATATCACTAGTCAATAAAAATGATTCATGAAATTATATCAATTTTAATATAAAACAGCATAATTCTTATCCCTTGTGTAGGTAGACTTTTAAGATGTATGAGAAAGTGAATTGCTTATACCATGTAAATGAAAATAATCATTCAGTGTCTAGTATAGTCTTTCAAATCAGGAAAAATATTTAGATTCACATACAATGAATTTTTAGTCATTGTTATTCTTCTGGTTTACTTGGAAACACAATGATTTAAGCTAATATTATTTTCTATTCAATTGGTATAAGTTAACTTTGCTTCTTGGAGCAATTCATTGTAAATATTTGCCCAGTAATTTAAAATATTAAACTTGTTTTTTCTTCCCAGGTGAGGTCCCAATTCCTTAAGGATTTCAGGGAAGGTAACTTTATCCTTCTAAGTATGAGAAAAAAAAAAAAAAAAAAAAAAAAGAGAGAGATGGCTATTCTATTTAAATTACTTCAATATTATATAAACTGAAGATAAATTTATACATGATTTGTAGCTTAAACCATCATTTCCTTGCATTAACAATATCAATCAATAGTATAATGAATGCTTTGGCTGCAAGTAACATAAAATGTCAATAATATGCCTACCAGAGGTCCACAAACTTTTTAAACAGGGGGCCAGTTCACTGTCCCTTAGACCGTTGGAGGGCCGTACTATAGTTTAAAAAAAACAACTATGAACAAATTCCTTCCTATGCGCACTGCACATATCTTATTTTGAAGTAAAAAAACAAAACAGGAACAAATACAATCACACTGCCTCATGTGGCCCCGTGGGCCACAGTTTGAGGACCCCTGCTAAACAAAGAGAGAGGCTTATCTTTCTCATAGAATAAAGAACTCACAGACAGGCAGGCAGCTGGTGACACTGATTCTATGACTCACCATGTTGGTACTAATAACCACTGAGTTGCTCTTGGCCTTTTCTTCATGAGTCCACAGTGGTTGCCTATCTCTTGACATCATGTGTATGATGGGACAGTGGGAAGAGGAATGTGACTGAGATGCCGGCATTGTCCTTGCTTTCATCAGAGAAGCAAAAACTTTTTTCAAATTCTCCTCTGCAGCAAAATTTCTTTTCAGCATTTCAGTCAGAAATATGTCACATGGCCACCCTAACTGCAAGGGTGGCTTTGGATATTAGTTTTCTTCTTTACGGTATAAACAAGCAAGGGAGAAAAATATTGGATTAGCTTAAAGAACAATACTTTTTAAAAAGTCATTATCTAATAGTCTAATTATAGGAAAATGATTCAGTTGATTACTTGCACATGGCTGAAAAGTGGGGATGCTATTCCCAGGTCTACCCCTTAGGATTGTAGAAAGGTTAAAAGAAACAATGTGCATTTGTTCTATGAGATGTTAAGCACTAAATGTAGACTGCCTCATCTACCAATGTGTTTAATTCATTCTTGGCTCCTCAGAAGTTTAGATTTGACCTATGTGTAGTAACATGATTATCAAAGAGTCAGGTACATTCACTGTGCTTGGCAGAACTATTAATATATAATACAAAGGTGAATGTGTGTGTTAGAGAGAGAAAGAGAGCGATATCTAGGTTTAAGCAATTTATTCCCCCAAAGTTATCAGTAAGAAAGGAGTAAGGCTTTGTGACACTTAGCTAAGGGTCGGTCTTTGTAGTAATTATATAAACGGGACTTAAGAAGTGAATTGAAATATTTTATTTGAAGGTTTAGCTGTTAGCTAAATTCCATCCAATATTTGGTAGACTATTAGCTAAAAACCCCAAAGATAATCCCTACTGGAGAGGGATTCCATATTTTCTTTAATTGCCTTCTCTTCAAACTCCTCAGCTGGCTTTTGGAATTCATGCTGGCTTAGAAATAAACACAGGTGATTGTAGTCTGCTAACTGCAAGCTTCTAAACTGGAAGATAAGTGGTTTGTCTTTGGGTGCAGTGTTGACATTTAGCTCAATCAACTTTTAACACCTAGAAGAGGGCACAGATTAGCATTCCTCTAATAGTTAAGCAGTGGAATCAATTGGGATAAGATTTGGCATTAATTACCCCAAACCAGTTACTTTACTCTTTGGAAAACCATTTAAGAGCCATGGGCTAATAGGGCAAATAATGAATTTGACAGCTCTGGAAAGGGGCTTGATGATGGAGAATATACATTTATCTAAAATTAAAATATTTTTCTCATAGCACTTGTACCTATGGAAGGAAGATACCGAACTGGCTGAATTTTGAGAATACTTGATTTGACAAACAAGTTCTTACTGAAAATTTTGGAGTCAACTTTCTCCTTTTCCTATGATACCAGAAAAATTATTTATATTTTATCTTCCCTTCCATTTCCATGTTCTATCTTTTTCTCTCCTGAACACTTTGGCTGTAAGACATTATATTGCTAGTGTTGTTGAAGTGGAAATTTAACATGGAATGTTTACATTGTTGTGAAGAATAAAAAAATCATACTATAAAAATAAGTGGTTACAAAGTCATTTTTTTCTTGCTTGGCTGTGTATAGCTTTTTCTTTGCTTTGATGCTTCTCATTCTCATCAGAGGGTATGAGAGACCTGACCCTTACAGTTCTTATGTATTCTTTTAGCAAAATAAATATTTAAGGAAGGATGTTCCCACTTTACGTGGGTGCTTTCATGGGTAGTTTGACTTGACATCACAGTTTTCAAAGTTTAAGACAAAATACCAACTTGCATGAAAAACATATTTACGAGGTTAGGAGAAAATATAATGTGTATAGGAGCTGACAGGCTTGATTTTTTTGGTTGGAAAAATATATTTTATACAATTCTAGACTTGAAGTAAAGACAAATGAATGTCCCCATCATGTAATCACTGAGTTGAAAAATCAGGTGACTGGAGTCTTCAAATTCCCTTTTAGCACAGTAAGTCTTTATGTTTTGTTTGTTTGTTTTATATCTTGGTTGGTAGATGAGTCAATGTTTCAATGTTCATTCATCATTTACCATATAAAAGAAAAGCTATTACCTGAAACTCATTTTTGTAGTTTCAGGCAAACAGCTATAATCATTTTCAAGAACCTAAAGCTGTTTTTTGAAGAACGTCATCATTTTAGAATTATTTTACTTACTATTTACTTATATATGAGCCAGATTTTGAGAGTAGCACCTGGCAAGTTCTACCAATTTTCTGCTGTAGCAAGCAAGGAGAGGCAGCTGGATTTTCTAAAAGTCAGACTTATCTTGAAGACAGACTCAAAGAACAAGATAGTGGAGAAACATCCAGAGGCCCTCAAGTTTCTTTCCTTGAAGTCGAGAACTGAGTTAGCCTTTCCCAGCTTTCTATTTTCTCAGAGTCTTTGTAGACTTCATAAAGTCTTCTAAGCCCACAGTTTTCATCTAAGGAGAGGAAAAAATAGAGAAAGTTAGATAGTTGCATTTAGGCATTTTCAACTCTTTTATTTTTGCCTCTAAGAGCTGAGGTCCTATGCTCCCTTAGTTTATTGAGAATTGATAACAGACCCTTCCTGATGACAGAACAGGCATTTAATGGTCAGTTTAACTAATTCTGGCTGTAAACAGTTTCTACCAAAGTCTCTGCTATAGCAAGCAAGGAGAGGCAGCTGGATTTTCTAGCAGTTGGAATTATCTTTCAGACAGACTCAAAGAACAAGACTAAAGGCACAGAGTTAGCCATAGTGGTCCTATAGTTCCCACCATGATCCAAGCTGCATTAGGGCCAGGTGGCTGGGTGACCACTAACGTGAGTGTTATCGTTATTTTCTGGGCATTTGTAGCTTTTTCCAGACATTTCAAGAATTATTATTCCAAATATGTGAACTTAATTTTTATAAACATTTGCTACCTTTTCTATTAAAAATGAAATCTGTTGTAATGTAGAAAGGGACAATGATACACAAGCTAATCAGATAATGGTTTTCATAAAAATTGGTAAGAGTGACTTGACAAGACAGGAAAAGTCATGAGGAGAGAGAGTTTTGTGATTAAGAAAGAGTTGGAAACACTAGAATCATCTAGAACTAGCTTCAGTTCCCTCTGCTGTTAAGTGACAGTGTGGCCATAAGCAACGTGTGGGCCCTCTCCTAGCCATACTTTTCTTATGGTCCTAAATGTGAGAAAAATAACATCTATACCAGAGAGTAGTCGTGTGAGATAACACATATGTAAAAGACCTACAAAACTGGCTCATATGTCACAGGAGCTCAATAAGTGTTCATTCATTCCTGGTTAGTGACACCCAGACCCAATAATTCTCTTTGACTGGGTCAGAACAACATGCCCGGCTATGGAAATCCTCAGAATATAATCCCAGACTGAATATAATTCAGACATACACTAAACCAGGTGGACACGGGTTTAGTCCCAAGGTCCCATCTCTTCTTCCATCTTCTAGAAACACTTGTTGGATGTCAGCTACTTATCAGGTACTATGCTAAACCCTTATACAGTTCATTTCCTTTAGCAAAGAAGTAGCTATTATTATTATTCCGAGTTACCATAGAAGGACTGAAATTCCGAGAAATTAGCTAGCTCCAAATTAATCAGCTAATAGGTGATCAATTCTGTGTCCACACCTGGTCCCACTATACCCATTTACCTTCCTCTAAGTTCTTAATGTCAGAGAGGTTTCCATTAATCAGCCTTGAGTGTTTACACCTTGGCAAACAAATTAACACATGAACAAAAGTAAGAGTTTTAGGATTGCTCTGCAGAAAGTGGATATTAGCAACACAAACAATTTTGAGTTTCTCTTTGCTGCTTGATGGCACTGCTGCTTCCCAGAGATATAGTGACATAACATGCCAGGAGGCAGGAGAACCTCACTTAACCAAATAGTTTATGTGTATAAAAAGATGGTGGGAGACAAAGCTGGAACCCAGCACACTGGCCAAGCTGAAAGACACAAATACTGTAAGGCTAAGAATGTGGACTTACCTCTCAGGAGTTTCCTTCCTCAGCTGCGCATATCTGCATTTATATTTACAGAACCTTCTTTTAGGTTTCCAAGAAAAGTGACTGAAAAGACATAGATGCCAAATGCACACCATTTATTAAAGTATCTGTCCAGAATTCTGATCTGCTCACTCTCTGACTGACAGAAGCAGACAGTGGAGAAACATGCCCTCAAGTTTCTTTCCTTGAAGTCGAGAACTGAGTTAGCCTTTCCCAGCTTTCTATTTTCCCAGAGTCTTTGTAGACTTCATAAAGTCTTCTAAGCCCACAGTTTTCATCTAAAGAGAGGAAAAAATAGAGAAAATTAGACAGTTGCATTTAGACATTTTTAACCCTTCTATTTTTGCCTCTAAAAGCTGAGGTCCTATGCTCCCTTAGTTTATTGAGAATTGATAATAGACCCTTCCTGATGATAGAGCTGGCATTTAATGGTCAGTGATGACCATTAGGTACAATATACAGGAAAGAAAATAGTTGCAGTGTTAGAATCAATTGCTTGGGAAAAAGAATGAGAAAAAGTTACAATGAAATTGATAAAATAGAAACAAATTTATATTTTAGTTATCAAAAGGATATCTATGTACATTTGAAAAATAGAGATCTTGATGCATCTTCTCAGGAGACTCACTGTTTGTTCAGCCTCCAGGCAATTCTTGATGTCTTCAATGGAGTTTGTGGACTCCTTGAAGTCATTGTGCAGCATCCTTGTAAAGGAGAGGGTCAGCTATAAGTTGAAAAGCTCTACTGGAAAAGGGAAGCTATCAAAGATTATGATGACATAGGCAAGGGGATGTCTTAGGGAGATGGACTGACATATCATTGGAGACTTACAAACTGACTATATGGACATTGCTTGATCATTAGTTTCTAGAGCAGTGGTTCTCAACCTGTGGGTCACAACCCACAGGGACTGTATTAAAGGGTCACGGCATTAGGAAGGTTGAGAATCACTGATCTAGAGTATAAGTTTATAGAGTCTAGGCCTAGGTAGTGGTAGCAGAAACGAATATTCGTTGATAAATATAAAGATATGTAAGTTTCCTTTTCCTTACTTTTTTGATATCTGGATGTTGGGAAAAAATGAGTGATTCCAAATTCTTAGATTGAGAGAGTAATGTTAAGAAACAATTGTCTTTAGGGAAAAGATGGATACAATCTTAGCTATCTTGAAATAACGGTGGTTTATTTGCTACTGTGTGTGTTGGAGGAAGATGGTTGATAAGCACGCAGGTAGAAATAAGAGATTGAAATTTAAAAGAAAGGTCATGATTGTGAATAGAGGTTATGGAGTCCTTTCTATATAAGAAGTGATTGAAACCATAAGAAATCATGAATGTGATGGATGTGGTAGCTCCCTCCTATAATCCTGGCACTTTGAGAAGCCTAGGTGGGAAGATCACTTGAAGCCAGAAGTTTGAGACAAGCCTTGGCAACATAGGAAGACCCATCTCAACAAAAATAAAATTAAAAATAAATGTTAAAAGTTAGCTGAGCAAGGTGGCATGTACCTATGTACCCATCTATGTGGGAGGCTGAGGCAGGAAGATCATTTGAATCCAGGAAGTTGAGGTTGCAGTGAGCTGTGATTGCACTCCTGTACTCTGGATTGGGCAACAGAACAAGATCCTATCTTCAAAAAGAAAGAGAGAGAGAGAGAGATAAAGAGAAATAGAGAAGAGAGAAAAGAAAGACAGAAAGAACCCTCTTAGACAAAGATTGAAGAGCTGGAACAGTTGAAGATGGATCTATACCAGAATCAGCTGACATTTCTTCCAAGAGCCAGAGATTAAATATTTTAGGCTTGGTGGACCAAAAGTCTGTTGCAAATACTTACCTGTGCCATTGTAGTACAGAAGCAGCTATAGACAATATGTACGTGATTTGGTATGGCTGTGATCCAATAAATATTTATTGACAAAAACAGGAGACCAGCTGGATTTGGCCCAAGGGCCTTCATCTGTTGAATTCTGGTCTAGAAACTTTAGGTCCATCATGGCAAGGGCCCTATGTGCTTGGTTCACTATTGTACCTTAGCACCTAGCAGGATACCTGGTTAGGAAGAGTAGGGTCTTCCCAGCATCTGATGAACTGATATTCTGTGGTGGCGTGACTATGTGCATATTTGGTTTTGTTGGTACAACAAAGAAAACCAAGAGCATTCTAAGAGTTGGAAAGGTAATCAAGATCCTGTGACACAGATGGAATCAAGAAAAGTGTGTCAGTGAAGAAAGGTCTGGCAACACTGATGACTTTAATGAGAGATTATGAAGAATAAGCAGTTACAAACAGTTACATTTTAGGCAATTAATAGTAAGTCAGATGTTGAGGTATAAAAGATCAGGATTGGAGATCACAGTAATGTTATCAAAGAAAGATACATCCAGACAACATAACCTGGTTGGGAGGATGGAAGTGGCTTTTTGAAGGACTCCACATGGTTTACCTTCGATAATTACCGCCCTTAACACTTACAAGTTTCCAGTCAAAAAGACATCATTTTAAGTATAATCCAAAATCTGTGCATTAGATTCTTATAAATCTAACAACATGAATTTGTGAACTATTTGAGGGAGGATCATACTTGTTTTTTGACATTATGTAGATAAAATAACCAGCTTGCCTAATTTTTAAAAATAATTGTGTTGATATTTGTCAAGAGTTTTCTTTTAGCTATTTTCCCCCTAAATCGATGAGCTTAACTTTTGTGAATTTCCAACTTCACTTTATGAAGTTGATATCAAGCAGATGATTTAAATATTTTCTTTTTATTATTGATTGCCAACATTTACTTTTTCCTTCCAGATTATCTCACAGAGAGCTGCTGGAATTACTTCGTGATGATTTCAAAGAAAATTTTCTTCTCTAAACACTCTTATCCCAAGGTAAATTGATGGATTTCTAATGCATAAATTCCAGGAGGAAAACACCAGCATTTTTATACTTCAATCCAGAGCTTTTAATTCTCTCACCTTTCACTGTAGCCACCTGTCATTCTCCGCTTAGGCCGTCGATTTTAACATGGGAAGATTATTATTATTATTATTTTGGTAGAGTGTTGATCACCTCCTTGTCATTTGAGACCTAGTGTGTTTAGTTTGTTATGCCCATGCATGTGGGAGAAAAACACCACCATAAACACGTCTAATCATGTCATTGAAGCTTTTCATGGACTAATTGGAGTGTGAGGGTAGAGCAGGGAGAAAGGAGGGAATGGAAATGGAGGAAAAGGGTCTCAGCCTGAATTTTCCAAATTGGCTATTTATCTGGTTAATTCTTCATCTTTCCTCATCACAGTGTCTGAATTGAGAAAATCTTCCTAATGATAATAAACGATGTCAAGAGCAGATGGCTGATTTGACGTGATGAAAATAGCTATGTCAATTGTGGGTATTTTTTTTCCTTACCCGATTTGCTTTTCATCACTTTGGGGTTGGTGGTTCATATCTTTTTTCCTTTACAGACTATACCCACAGCCCGACAATATGTGCTGAATCTCTCTTCAAAAGCAGACTCTGGAAAAAAACCCAAAATGAAGAAGTGGATTAAATAAATAGTGATTATCACCTTTCCTCCCTTTTCAGCTTTAGTTAAGTTACTTTTGGAAGGATCAGTTTACAACAAATGTTTAGTGTCAGGAATTTTACAGTTTCATAGGTCCTGACAGCTTGGCATGAAAAGAGGTGGCATTATGTCAATTGTAAATGAGTATGCCATTTACATACTAATTAAACTTTGCACCAGTGGGGTGAAAGAATGCCATTTTGAACACCCCAGTTATTCTGTTTATATCATTGTTGTCTATTTAAACCATCTATTGTTTGGCATGTCACAGCCTCATCCCCTAAGTGCCATTTCATAACCTTGCACTACTTTAAAAATATTACCCCATGGCTTGATACATCATACAGAATCAGTATATTTAAAAGCAAAGGGAATTCCCCAAATCACCTTGCTTCATAATAGCACCTAGTTTCATGATGATGATAGTAACAGTTCACTTTTATCAATTACTTCCTGTATGCCAGGCATTTTGCTAAACAATTTTTACACATTCATTCACTTAATCTTCAAAATAAAGTAGGAGTGCTTATTCCAACCTTTTTTAAACCCATGCGGAAATCGGGGTTGCACGGTTTGTAAGTGAGGACATCAGGACTCTGACATCCAAGTTTTCATCCATCGTACTATGTTGCCATCTGCTTTGCTATGTCCACTGATCCACAGAGGGTTCCACCTCTGTCAAATGTGGATAGGGCTACTGAAAATATGCCCAGAGCAGAAGGTTCATGTATTGTCTCAACCCATTTACTTCTTTATTTAAGGAAGAAAGTGATGAACAATATGGAGCATTTACACATTACATGGTATATTATCCCTTACTTAAATCATTAATATGTCACTCATACAGACTCATGTTACATACGACCTACCTCTCTTACCTGCAGGCTTGGTGTTGCCTTTACATAAAATTCTACATGTTCTCTGTGAACCTGATTCAGGAATATCAGCAGATGGTGTCTGTTAGCTTATAAAATGAAGAGTGGCTAATGGTCTACTGACTTTTATTCTCTTGCTTCTTGTCTACAAAAGTTGGCTTACTGGATATGACTAAAGACTTTCTTTTCTCCCTGAATAGGGAGCAGAATCAGCATTCTATCATACCTCTGTGGGGCTGGCTTAACGAGATTCTGGGAGATAGAGAGCAAGATTAGAACTTTTCCTGGCTTGATCTGGTGGAAGGAGCCCACCCTCCATGTGGAAATTCATACTCCAGTGCTGAGCGTGCAGAGCTGGCATTTCTTGGCATTGTCAACAGAGTGTTGGTCTGTTCTTCTTTCTTCTTTAAAAATGACAGAAACAGAAAGCCTGCATACTTGACATTGAAATAACTTGCCAAGAGAGGGCGGAACATATGATCCCTTTGTAACATTTTCCTCACTATTTTCAACAATCTTCAAGGTTGAAATAATTCCATGATAGAATCAAAATCCAGGGAAAGAAAGGAAAGAAAATATACTTTAGCTCTCCATAATTCCCACTACCATATCACATGTCATGAGAGGTGACATAGTTTTGCTCCACAAGCTTGCCAAAGGGGGGGAAAATTATAAATTTTAAGCTGATAACTCGAATAGTTCCAGAGATAAAAACTTGTGAAAAGTCACAATTTTGCCTTGTGCTATACGGAGACTACCATCGCTGTTTAATATCCAGCAGAGTCCCCTGCTGTGCTTTGTCGGTCAGTAGCAACATCCAAGTCTTCCTGTAAAAGTAATTCACACTTTTTTCACAACACTGTTGCTTTAATTACCACTGAACTCTGCTGATGCTCAGGCAGGCCTGGCAGGACCAAGAGAGGGTCAGAGTCACAAAAGAAGCAAATAGCTTTTTTCCTTCCTTACTTTATTATTAACAAACCATCTCTGATGGAAATGTTCCTAGTTCTGAGGCCTAGACTTAACTCTGGGCCCCCTTGGCATTTTCATTAACAAAAGAGACTACAGGTGTACACATGCCAGTCTGCATAAGGATGGGGGGAAGGAGGGAAGAACCTACAATCCTAATTTGAAATTAGAAATTTTGGCAAAGAACAAACAGAACTATTCAAAACTTGCAAACAATAATAATTGCATTTCTCACACAGCATTCATTTTCTGTAAATGAACATAGATTTGATACAGTACAGGCTTGCTGGACAAACATCAATCTATCTACTTATTTACTGTGGATTTTGTTTTTCAGGATTAGTTGACGCAATAAATCATATATCAAAGGAAACCACAAAACTGCCAAAATCTATCGGAGCATAAAAGTGATATAAAAAGCCTATGGTTTATAAATAACATGACAGCAATATTATAGGTATAACATCTTGTGTGTAGAAGACAACTTTCATTCCATATCACGAAATAATTCTCCAATAAAACTGTTCTTGTGAAACTAACTTCCGAAGTCTCCTCCACATGAGGATGCCTATATGTAACTTCACACATATTTTTAAGCAAGAAATAAAAAGGTTGTGACCTTAAGGAAATGAAGTAAAGGACTGATAACCTTTCTCCGGGGTCTAAAATTCCATGTTTAAACGAATTGTGATTTAAAGTGACATCTAGGCTTGTCTGTACATCATTAAGAGCATTATGATTTATTGTTTACTGATTCCCAATCTGATTCACTACAAAGGTGCAAGGTTTAGCTGAAAAGTGAGGTTCTGCGATAAGCTAGTTAATCGAGGTGAAATAATCATCAGATTCTATTGCAAACAAATGATTCATATTCAAAGTCCCCTGTGATTTGGTCCTGACATTTTCTTACAGACATCTTTACTTCAAGCTACTTATACCCTGTAGCTCAGTGGTTCCAAAATCTCATTGATCATCAAAATGGGTAGGAGAGGTAGAATTTAATAAATTGCAATCCCTTACAAGTGAGGTATAGAATCCATAGTTCAAGAGGGATTCTTAGAGATTCAGATAATGTACTAGGCTTGGTTGATTTTTGAATCAAACATTTTTGCTTATTTCCTTACTTTCAATGCCTGTCTCCCAGAATCTTCTGTAGAAATCTTCTAAATTTGAGGGGTTCTAGGTCTGATAGATACCCCATGCCCCATGTAGTAATTACTAATTTCTTCAGCTTTTCAAAACCCTGATAGTACTAAACTCCTTCTGTAACACCCAAACTTTCTGTACTAAGTTGCCATTATCCACATTTTTCTTTTTATCTTTTCTTGTGTATTTATCTTATTGAAATATAAATTTCTTTGGGGGGTTATGATTTATTGTTTACCGATTCAAGGAAGAGTGTTGTAACATTCTTCCTTGAATCTACACTGTTTAAAAAAGAAGCACTCTATGTGTTTGTGAAGTGAATTCCTGAATTTAATTCTTTATAGCATGCAAGACTGCAAATGACATTGAAATGACTAACTCCCATTCATATATTCCTTTATATGACACAGATACGGTGTGGCAGATCCAATTTTCCAAAGATGGCACTACATATTCTACCTCTTATGTTCTTCCTAAAATGTTGATAAATGCACTGAGAACCCCCTGTCAAGAGTAGGATTTATATTCTTTCACCTTACACCTGGGTAAATCTTTACAACCACTTCAACCAAAAATAATGTAATGGAAATGACCCTTGGTGACTTCCGGGGCTAGGTCACAGCTGGCTTCCTCCTGGATCTCTCTCTTGAAAGCCAGACCTTGAGAACTCAGACCCAGCATGTAAAGGGTCTGGCTACTGTCCAGCCTCCATGCAGGAGAGGCCACGCAGAGAGACTAGGTAGCGATTAAGAGGAGCTCCAATGTCTCCATCCATGTGGATTGGTTGGGATCCAAAACATCATGTTGCAGAGAGAAGCCATGCCCACACTCTATCCTAAGTGCTAAGGCACAGACTCCATACGTATGACATAGGAGCATTTTATTCCACTGCATTTTGGTGTAAGTATTTTACTCAGAAGTAGCCATTGGAACACTCAACTTTAGACACTAGAGACCCAAGATGAGCAAGATAAACTGTATGTCTGCTCTTTATAAAGCTTGTATTCTGTGATAAAAACAAAATAAATGAAATAGAAAAACTTTTTAAATTATTAATTAAAACTTATCATTGAGGTTTAATTGACATAATACTGCAGACATTTAAAGTGTATAATTTGATGTTTTGACATATATTTGCACCTATGAAAGCATCAGCACGCCCATGAAAATGAACATATCCCTCAGCCCCCACACCCCTCCAGACCTGTTCCAGTCCTGTCTTACTCCTGTGCAACCACTGCTCTGCTGTTGTCACTTCAGATTCATTTCCATTGTCTAAAATGTTATGCAAATTGAAATCTTAAGCATGTACTATTTTTTGGTTTTATTTATTTTACTCTGCATAATTATTTTAAAATTTATCTGTTTATTGCAAATATTAATATTTCTTTCTATTACAGAGTACTATTCCATTGCAAGGATATACCATGTCTTATGTACCCATTTGAGTTTTTAGCTATTATGAATTCAGCTTATGCTACAAACATCATGTACAAATCTTTGTATGGACATGCACTTTTATTTTTCTTGAGTAAATTCCTAGGAGTAGACTGGCTTCCCCTCTGCATGGCATCCCAAGAACTCTCTCAAGGAAGTAAGGTAGAACAATCTTAGGGTTCACCTTATTTGTTTCTCACCTACCAGATATCACTCTCTTTTGTTGTCTAATATCCAATGGCTTGATAATTATGGATCTGAATGTAACTATATATATATATATATATGTGTGTGTGTGTATATATATATATATGTGTGTGTGTGTGTGTGTGTGTGTGTGTGTATATATATATATATACATACATATATACCTGTATTCAAAGAATGCATTTGTAGATGAATACGAGTCTATATTCGTACATTCTTCCTTATTTTTAGTTATTTGAGGTGGGAGGGTAAATATGGTCCCCATTTTTCCATCTTGGTACTGTCTCATTCTTTTAATAGCCTACAGGTTCAGGTCTTATTAAAAGGCAGAAGAATATTTGCCTCCTCTTCGTGTCTCCCAGAAATACTCTTTACAAATGCCAATGTGCACTAGTTTTATGAAGCTGAAAGGCTCTGAAGTCACAATATCACAGTACCTGGTTCTGACTCAGAGTTCTGACACTAGCCATGTGAATTCAGACAGGTGACTTAGTTGCGCCAAGCCTCAGTTTGCTCATCTTTGTATTAGGAATATGAATAATAACAGCAAGCGCAAAAATGATAATAACACCCCTTTCATGAGGTTAGTAGAAGGTTAGAAGAGAACTCATGAAAAGTACCAAGCCCTGTGTTTGCATCATCATAAGCGCTCAATAAAATGTTACTGATGATTATTGATATAATTTTAGGAGCAGCTATCTGTACAATGAGAAATTGTGTCAAATCCTTGGATTACAAGAACATGGCAAATAGCTGTAATACCACTGTGTGGAATGCTTAGTAATAAAGGCGGCTCCTCACACGCTCTGAATAAAGTCTCTGGGTTGCATTCCCTTTCCCAAATCCCATCATTAGAGAACTGACATTCTGCAACCTTTACACACAAAAGCTTCAAGAAATTCAGTCAAATCATGTCAGGGATCTGGGGAAAGAACTTAAAGTTCGGTCAAAAGAAATGATCCTCTCAGAGAAACTTGTTTTATACACCAAGGCTGAAGGAGGGGAGATGTGATGTGGAGCTTAATGCAACCAAGATTGAGTCTGCAGAGGGAAACTCTGTTTTGTACTGTTAGAAAGTTTCCTGAGTGAGCAAGCTCTATAGCTAGCTAAGTAAACTGAGGCAGAGACCTCGCTTCTTGGGTTCAACTTGCTGGTGAATTCAATTTTCAATTCGGACTACATTGAATAGCTAGTTAAACTCTGGTTTGGGGCATGTGTGTGCTGTGTGTTGGCAATGCAGAAATCAAGTGGGGTCTTGAAAACTTCCCTTTGCTTTATGGTGATTTGTATCTTCATGAATGACATGACAGATATAGACGTGGACTGCATGAGAGTTTGAAAAACCTTTGTCTGCTACAAATGTTAAAGGATTAGCCTTCAAATACAAAGCCCACCCTCCAATTTATTTATTTATTTATTTATTTATTTATTTATTTATTTATTTATTTGAGACAGAACCTTATTCTGTTACTCAGACTAAAGTGTTGTGGCATCATAGTTCACAGCAACGTCAGACTCCTGGGTTCAAGCAACCTTCCTGCCTCAGCCACCTGAGTAACTGGAACTATAGATGATTGCCACCACATCTGGCTAGCTTTTCTAATTTTAGTGTAGAGACAGGTTCTCACTTGCTCAGAGTGGTCTTAAATTCCTGAGCTCAAGTGATCCATCTGCTTGGGCTCCCAGAGTGCTAGAATTACAGGCTTGAACCACCAGGGCAGGCCGCTCAGCCTGTTTTTTAGGGACTCTTTTGTTGTTAACATAAGTTGCCCTGTGCTTGTTCCCATGTGCAACAGAAGCATCAATGAGGAGTTCTGGTGACAAGATAGGACATATGAGTTGCAAGAATGTAATTTGTGCACCATTCAATGTAGTACTGGTTTTATACTTAGACAAAGGCTGCCCTTGCCTTAACTCCTGTGCTTTGTTGGGCCCATGTTGTCCCTTTTCTGGCCCTCTTTTTAGTCCTCCTTAAGGGGTCAGGGGTCCAAAGGACTAAGGGGCTGTCCCAACTTGAACAGCTGCTCCTTCTAGATTATGCTCTGAATATACTAGCCTTCCACATTCCTGCCCCAGTAGCCACAAACCCACTGCCAGGGCTCTTGTAGTCTTCTTGCCTGGGACCATCCTCCCAGAAGTGGACCGCAGCAGTGGCCTCTGTAGCCATGAACTCTGGGGTGGACTGAGCACAGAGAGGTCATAAGACGTCCACACACATGCAGGGACTCTCACAATGCAGGGATGGGAAGAGCAGGAGGCAAGTCAGGGGCCAAGCTTAGGTTCTCTGCTAATCTCGTTCCATTGAACTTCAAGAAGCTCCATGACTCTAAATTGAAACCTAGACTTCCAGGTAGTTGTTATAGTATATTAATCAAGATAAGAGGATAGAACATATTTTGGCCAACAGTTTGCCATCTCAATTTTTGTTGAAAATTTTTTAGCAGATGGTATTTAGCAGATAGTATGCCCCTTTATATTCTTCTCTCGGCCCTTCAAATGTTAAAGGTAATCTTACTTTGTGACTTTATTCCAAATAGATGCTTCCTGCTTTTTCTTGCTTACTACCTTCTTGTACAATGGGAAGATTAAACAGGGGTCAGAGAGATAAAGCACTGAGGAGTCAGACAAATGCTTTATTCATAAAGGTTCACATTTTCTGACCTATTGTGTAGTTACTATTTCTGCGGTCTTCAACAGACAATGTAATGAAAAATGATGCTTTCCTAATCCCCGGAGCTCTCGTTGGTCTCAGGTGTCCCTTCTCTTCTTGATAAGTTGTTTGAAATTCTCTAGCTCCTCCATGGGTGCCAGTTTTGGGGTTGCCCCTCGGACACATCACCTGGTCTTGAATTCTATTGCTGTTTTCCCTCATCTGCCTCTAGCCAAGTCCCAGTGATCTTGTGACCTGTGATATCACGCCCACCATCAACATCTGCTGAGACAGGAGGTTTCTTCCTCAGAGGTACTGACTTCTTTCTTTCAAGAAGGTGATCTGTTCTTGAGGAACACCTCCCTAGACAGTAGGAAAGAAGTAAATTTGGAGTTATATAGAATCAAATTTCAATTCAATGCTTTTCTACTGACTATGTCACTTTGCACAGGTCACTCAACTTTTCTAAGCCCCACTCTATCGGTAAGTGGTCTTTCCCATATTGTGTTGGGAGAGAGCTCCTGGCATGTTTTTAGATGGATGGCATCTTCTGTTGACTCCACAGGTCAGCATGAGTACATCTTCCTGTATGTGTCCACCAGATTGATACATATCTGGTGTATGTATCAATCACCATACATACCTGGTTCATGTTGCTATTCTGCCAGAATAGCAACATGAACATAGCAGGTCACAGAATAGCAACATGAACATACCAGGTCACAAAACAAACAAAACCTAATATATTTGAGTAACGCTATCAGTTTTGTGTGGCTTGACTTCAGGGTATAGTCATAAAATGTGCTAGAGAGATAGACTAAAATGAAGGTGGGGCAGGCATTTTAGATGAAATGCAGCAATCTGACCCACTGCCATGTCTTGACATTCCTAGAGTGGATATGTGAGCTTTTCATCTTCTTTAGATAAAACATGGTTAAACATTTTAAAGTACTTCAGCTTAACGTACACATAACGATGATCTGTTGCCAAAAAAAACTTTGGGACTTTGTCTCCTACAACTGGGCAACAGCTTAGTTACCAAAGCGAGCCTACTTTCACATCTGTGATAGGCTCTGAATAAATTAGCTATGTCCAACATGGCATGATGCTCTGGATCAAGTGAGACTATCATATTGTTAGTCATCATTTCTCCCCAAGCTAGATAAATTGTTTCATAAGATGACTCTCAGTCGGTGCCTGTGTTTCAAAATAAAATTCCTCCCAATTTGAGTAACTAATGATTTAACCATATACCAAGTTGGGGTTTCTCCAGTGTGCCTATGCTCCTTCTGAAAATGAAGAAGGCAAGCTGCCAATCAAAAGACTAGTCACAGGTTGCAGACAGAGATCAGACTGGTGATAATTGCTGGTACAGTGCTGAACACAGTGTCCTGTACTCAAATGTGCTCAGAAAAGGTGTTATTGGGTCCAGTCAAGGCTTCCATATTTCAGCGAAGAGCCCTCCCATGAAGACATGACATTTGTTTAACCTAGAGCTGGAAGGAAGGCAGCGGTATGGACAGTCTCCAATTAGCCAGAAGATTTTAATCTATTCTGCAGAACTAATCGAATGTCTGTGCTTCCCCAGTGTTCACGTGAATTGCACCCTAGCTGGAGGTTAACGGACTAAACAATAGCAGTAGCAATTAAGTGGATATAAATGAATGTGATAGGCTAATTCTTACAAGGAGAACATCAATGTGTCACTGGTGCCTGGGATACAGAAGGAATTGACTGGGGATTGACTGGGAAGAAGGTGAACTAGACTGGTTTGGAAATTCTCTGGATGAAAGCAGGAGGAATAAAAATAAGTAACAATAGCAGTTCTGCTCTATAGATCCTCCTGTGGGAAGAAAGAAAAAAGAAAACACCACACTTTCCCATAAATACATTCAAGGTATTATACCTCCTGGTATAGCTTAACTATGAAATAGATTGTCAGTAAAACACAAATCTACTTACAATAAGGAGAAGGACATTTTCACGACCTGGGAAGTGGAGAATTCAAAAGAGGACAAATTTCCCTGGCTTTTTTCATATTGGGAAATGGGGAGTGATTGACAGAATAAGAAGGCTGTAAAAGTTGATTGCTGCTGGGTTTCAGCAGAGTCTAGAAGCCTGGAAGAAGTTGTGGAGCAACAGGAATTGAGGGTTAGCTTAAGTTCTTCAACACTTTTATACTTGGGGGAAATCTCAACATTTGTAGAATGGGCTATGAGACTTGGCAGGAATGTGAAATATGTTAAAGTTATTTTACACGCTGCCCCAGAAAATTCTTTCTGATAAAAGCATCTGAGGACATTAATCGATGACAGTTCTGTGCTGTTTGAAAGAAAAGGATTCTATTAATGCAATGGATTTAGCCCAATTCCCTGCTTTCTGTTCTTGGGGCATCCAAGGGGGATGGATTTTTGGCCCATCGAGGTGGGCCAAAAATCTACCATTTTTTATAAATCTGGAGAGAACATCCCATAGTATATTAGTATACTAATTAGTATACTTAGTATATTTGCTCCCTGGTCCAAGGTGAGCATATCATAATTGGGCGTGATTTGGGACAGAATAAATTAATCTGAGCAATGTTATTATATTATCTGGAAATTTCTGCCCATTTTCCATTAACCCTTGAATGTCTTCTCTTTAGGATTTTTGTCATTTGACAATCGTTTTAAGTATTAAAGAGAACAATTTTATTTTTTATTAAATCATAGCTGTGTGCATTAATGCAATTGTGGGGTACAATGTGCTGGTTTTACACACAATCTGAAATACTTTCATCAAACTGTTTAACACAGCCTTCATGGCATTTTCTTAGTTATTGTGTTAATACATTTATATTCTACATTTAGTACATTTCATATGTACCCTTATAAGATGCACTGTAGGTGTGGTCCCACCAATTACCCTCCCTCCACCTATCCTCCCCTCTCCCCTCCCCTCCCTCATCCCTTTTCCCATATTCTTGGGCTATAATTGGGTTATAGCTTTCATATGAAAGTTATAACTTGGTTTCATAGCAGGGCTGAGTAAGTTGGATACTTTTTCTTCCATTCTTGAGATACTTTGCTAGAAGAATATGTTCCAGCTCCATCCATGTAAACATGAAAGAGGTAAAATCTCCATCTTTTATTATGGCTATAAATGGATCAAAACCTAGGGAATACATCTTTTCTGGGGGGACTAAAATTCCAATTCCTGTCTTAATACAAAGAATATGAAGGTAAAAAGAAAAAGATGAGTGAACAACAGAAAGAGTGACAGAGCTCGGTGCCTGTAGCTCAGCGGTTAGAGCACTGGCTACATACACCAGGGCTGGCAGGTTCAAACCCAACCTGGGCCAGCTAAATAATGACAACTACAACAAAAAAAAATAGCCAGTGTTGTGGCGGATGCCTGTAGTCCCAGCTGCTTGGGAGGCCGAGACAAGAGAATTGCTCAAGCCCAAGGGTTTGAGGTTGCTGTGAGCTGTGATACCACAGCACTTTACTGAGGGCAACATAGTGAGACTCTGTCTCAAAACAAACAAACAAAAAAACCTGCAGAATGACAGAAAGGGGTAGGAAAGAGGGTAAGAGGAGAGAGAGAGAGAAGAATGAGCCTAGGATAAAATAAATCTGTGGCCATATCAAATCAATGCATTGTACCTCATAAATGCATTAATGTACACAGTTATGACATAATAAAGAATAAAAAATAAAGAGATCTTACATAAAAGAGAGAAAAAAAAGAAAACTATTTCTAGATATGCAAAGAAATTGACATCTTCTTCTAACACCACTATAAAACACACACTAACATAACCTCCATAACATTCAAGGGAGAGGCATCAAGTGGCAATGTTTAGCCATGGACTCTGGACACTAGCCTATGCAGTCTTTTATCGCTATCAGAACAAATTATGAAAGACAAAATGATTAAAATGGATGAACTGACCATTCATCTCATTCCACATGCATACAACAATGTTCTTTCTACACACAAAATACGTTAGTAGGTCTTACTGTGAATTTGAACTGTTTTACCCCAGGGTTCGTTCATGTCTTTCTATTGGTTGCATGGTAGCATGCACTCTTGACTCAGACTTAAAATGATAGTAGAGCTATGTCGTTACGTGTAGAATTGCCACACCTGCACCAGGTGTGCTAGCCAGCAGCAGGAATTTGGTATACACCACCAAGTAGATGTCTACTCTCTTCCCAGTCCATTGTGTCAGCTTGGCAGGTGACACCTTGGCCTCTTCTCAGATGCAAAGTGCTTCTTCTCAGACTCCCAAGATTGTGTGTCGCCTGCTACGTCCCAATCATTGACTTCTCTGTGTATGATGAGGGGCAATGAGAAAGGACAGGTTGCATTTTTTGCCTCAGTGTATGGAAGCTGCCCAGCACACTAATCCCAATTGCGGTTACCTTGAGACTAACTTCTGCCATATGGATCGTATCTTCACATACAAGTAGCTATGCTCATGTTTGAAAGGAAGCAAATGTCTACAAAATATCCCATGTACATAGCAATTTATACATCTTCCTTCATGGTGGATATGTAGACTTGGATTTAGAAGATGTTAAGTCTGTGTCCAGAAACTCTATCGCAATGAACAAAACTGAAGATAGAACCTTTCTAAAGGAGCAACAAACTACCTCCAGGGCACATGAGTGACTTTTTAGTAGTCTGATAGGGAATACAACATGCAGGCACAGTATTTAATAATATGCTGAAGGAGAGACAGTGAATACGGTCACCGTCCACCCCCACAGCCCCCCAGCGATCTCTATTAGCTTTGTCCTGACAATCTGACCTTACTGAGCTCTACCCAGCCCTGACAGCCATATAAAACCCATAAACAAATAGCAAACTGGTGCAGCCTTTTCAGATTTAGGATCATGTTCAAGCTTATGAATCAGATTTCTCTACGTGTGGACATGACAACTACGGAAAAACTGTAATTTAGGACATATTCTCTTTATCCTTTTATGTAGAATTTCACTTTAATGTGATGCAAATGACAGTGAGAAATACATTCAATGAATGTTAAAGCCTTCCCATTAAAAATTCTGTATGCATTTTACATTCTAATTCATGTACAGTCAAAAACCCTGATAAAATCACAGTGCTGATTTGACTGCTGCACTTATCGTATTAATGAGGATACTTTATGCCTTTTGAAAATTGGGATATGGTCCATTATGTGATTGTAAATGATGTGATTGTATCACATAAATTTGTTATTCAATCCTACCCCTCCCTTCAGTCAGCTTTGTATATAAGAAGATTCATTGGTGAGGCAGAACCGAGGCCAGAAAATTGAACTGTGAGCTACACTTTTCTTCTTTTGTTTTTATTTCTGTTGATAGGAAAGAATATAATAAACATACACACATGTGTATGTGGCTATATATGCACATATGTGTATTTTTTTCATCAATTTTTTAATTATTTACTTTCCCTAAAAAATGACAAGGAAAATCTCCTTCACCAAGAAGTCAAAAAGAAAAGAAAGCAGCGTGGCCCCAGCCTCCTGGCAGTGCACGGAGCTGTCCTCCACGTCCAGGGCCCTCCTTGCTTGGCTTGTTTGCCCAGTCTCTGCTGGCCGGCACTCGGAAATCTTCACTTCTTCCTTCTCCTTTCCAACAAGTGAGAAGTGTGAGAACTGTGGGTAGCCAAGGTTTCCTGGGTTTTTGTTGCATTTGCATTCTTAAAATCCCTGCCCCTCTTCCCATTATTTATTTATTTTTCTGTCTTGCCCTAAAGACACAAACACCTCCCCTGACATCAAGATCTCCAAACTCCTCACAGAACAAATTAAAGCGCTGACAACAGATGTATCCTCAGTATGCTCAGATTAAAGCGAAGGAGGAGACCACTGGTTCTGGGCTGAGCGGCTCTCATGGCCTTGGAGGACTAGACACCTAATTGCCTCTTTAATGACGGTCCCCTCTTAACTCGTAATTATCCCAGAGAAACTCATGCAGCAAAAGTGCTTTCTGGCGCTGAAGCCATGGCAATGACCAAATGCTGTCTGTACTCCTATATTTTGAAAACATTATTTTGGTTTTGGATTCCTGACCATTTGTAGGCTGGCTCTAATTTTATTTATTCATTTTTCTTTATTCCTTCAGAAATGTATCTCCTGTGGCCTGGAAGCTGCAGGAAGTAATACTGCTGTTCACAGTGGAACACACTCTGGAGTGGCTTAAGAGTTTAGAAATACAAAATACAAATTCTTGACACCCGCCTGGCTTGGCAATCTCCTGTTTCTGAATTCTGTTTTTGTTCACCCTGGAACCTGACCTTTAGGCTTTATCAAGCTCTGTGTTTTCTCAGAGCTCAGAGGTTGTACATTAAAAAAAATAATAATAATGTTGTGTTTCTGTCTTGCTGTAACATCAAAAATATAGTAACTTATTTTCCTTCCATCACCAGCACCATCCAGAAGAGATGTCACAGGGAATGATTTGTATATTATTGTAAATTTTATTGCATATTGGTTGCAATTTTGCAAATCTTGGGGTAAACTCTAGTTTTTTAAAATGACTTATGAAAAAAGATAAGTTTCTTGACTAAGGTATACCAAAATCTCATGGGGGAGTCTTTGTTGATGGTAGGTAGTTATTTTTTTGTTTGTTCATTTTTATTTATTTATTTATTTTTACCTTATTTCAGATTTAAGGCTAATAAGAACTTTATACAATCTTCTGGACAAAGCTTGCTACATCCTAATCTCTGCAAATCCACTCTGTTCTGTTCACTGGTCTCCTTATTAATCAGTTCTACAGAGCTGTACCCTTCTCGGTAGTTACACACACTGCATTTTTATGCTTCTGTTTCTAAGTGGCCTTTCCTATATTTTTGCTTTGTCTTGCATTCAGTTACCCAGGGCTGGGTCTGTAGAAGAGGATAGCATCACTGCCCACGTTCAGGCAGCAGCACCCTGTCATCTCGCTTCATACATTTTACTTTTGTCTCTTTTAGGAGGAAGCTCATTTGTGAAATCTTGGCTCTGCCTTCGGGGAGGAATCATTTACCTTCTTTCATCTGGGCTGAAATTTGTCTCCTCACTCCCTTTGTTAATAAAAAAGAAAACTTATTTACATTTTCTTGGATCCTATTAGTTAGCTCAATTGCCTAATTGTTGCAGTTTTAAGAAAGACAGAGTCATTTTCTTGCCTTCAGTCATTGTGGTTCTGTTTTATGGGTTGCACAATGCCACATTCATGAGTCTGCTTGCCTGCTTTGGGAAGCCCTTTTCTGTTTCATTCTGATGTGCAGCATCATGAACGTGGTCCATTTCCTTCCCACACATAGGAAATACAGCTAAACAATTCCATTATTAAAGAGCAGAGAGGAAGATGTTAGGCCTGCCAGTACTGCCCATCACCTGAGACTCTGTCTGAGGAAGGGAAGCAGCTTGGATACTTGTTTCTGTATGAATTTGGCTAGCTTTTCTTCTCTCTCATCTTTTCCAATGGATTTCTCCACCTAAGATGAATCGCCTTCTTTCTCTCTTGACAATGCTGAGTAAATCAGGGTGTGGAATATTACCCATGCAGCCCACTTTCTGAGAGGTATTGCTAGCTGAAGCCGTGCTGTTCATATGCCATTCTGTACCCAACTGTGGATAATAACAGAATTGATTTTACCCTAGGAAAGACAAAAGAACCTTGGGCTGCTTTCTGCATTATTTTGTTCTCAGTTTATTCTTTTCTGAATGGTAAGACCTCTCACTAGAATATTGGGTCACATTTAGCTTCCTTTATGGGAAATCCTCTGTTGGGCAACTTCTGGAATTGGGCTGTGAAGTGCTACTGTCCCATGCCTCTGTGTGTGTGTGTGTATGCATATGTGCTTTAAAATTATAACATGAATGAGTTTATGTTTTGAAATCCCCATACTTTCCTTTTTTTTAAAAAAAGTATGCTTTTAAGAAAACGTATCTTTAAGTTTGGCATTCAGAGTCTTGGAATGGTGTGCTTAAAGAAGATTATTCTTAAACAAATTACAATATGATTATCAATAAGCCAACCTACCCAAATTATATTTATGGTCACTATAAATTGAGTTCTTAGTACTTCTCAGGCATGTTCCAGCTGCCTCGTGCTTATTAATTTACTAAGTCCTTGTAATAACTCCACTAGGCATATATTATTTTTATGCGTTTTCATTTTAAAAATACAGAAACTGAGGCACAGAGAAAGATTAAGTGACTAGTTCAAGCGAAATAACTGGCAAGTGGCAGGTCTAGGATTCAAATAAGACGACATAGGCTCTTAAACGTTGAACTTCTCTACCTGCTTGAGTAAAAACCATCATGTCAGAGAGATGTTTTGCAAATATTTTAAGGAAATTCTCATTAAATTGTATGTACTTTTAAGTGATTTCATTTCTACCATCTTAATTGTGATTCTTTTAACTATATTATCCATTTGGGTTAAAATAACCCAACAAGTTATCTTGAGAATTCAGGGAAGTTAATATATGATGTTTTGGTACCTTTCAAAAAAAAAAAAAATCTGAATCTTGTGTTTTTATTACACAATTCTTTGAATTATTACTTTAAAGAGAAATCTCTGTCTCACTTTTTATGTTCTGTTGATGTTCACTAATACTTTTACGCAGATGAGAAGGTCCACCACCACTTAGGCTGTTTCTGGAAAGTTCAGAGAGACAATCAAGTAGAAATTTCAGTTTTTGCCTGTGCTGAAAATGTGCAGTAGCAAACACGTATTCCAGGGATGCCCTTCATCAACAGGTGTTTAAAAAGAAAGGTAGTAAGTAGTATGGAAGGGACAATGATCACACTAACTTTCTGAGTATTGGTAATTTGGGGACTGATTCTTTCAACTCCCTGCCTCAGAGTGGCCATGAATATACTTGAGCCATATGCACACACAGATGAAGACGATATTGGATGTCCTGAAATTCTAAGGAATATTGGATTTTTTGTCTCATATATAATTTATCACTTGCTAAAGATAGCTTGCTTCTGGTTCTTACAAAGATAGGAATAGTGAATGGAATCACTATTCCCGTTTTCTCGCACAACTATTACCCATTGAATTGTGTGAGTAAACATCGAATTGGTGACTAGAAATTACAAATTAGTACGAGTTAACATAAATATCATAAAGCTTTTTGGGACCCCTGAAGACTTCTTTATAGCCATCTCCAACCAAGTCTTCACTATTAGATCAATACATCAGATCACAAATAAGTGGAACGCCCAAGTCACACTATCCTATCAAAATAATTATCTATAATTAATATAATTATTGATCATGTAGCAGAAGTCACTGTCTCTAGATGATATAATGCTTTTAGGATTTCAGGGGAATGCTTCACAACTTAATTATGTTTCCCTGGAAGATGATAACATAATTCAATTTATTTTTCCCACGTGTTTCATCAATCATTATATGGATAGAAGGAATATGAGAATCTCATTTCTATGTCAATTCCTGCAGAACGTAGACAAGTCATTTCACTACAACAGAGCTGATTAGAGGACGATAGGGTCCCTCCCACCGGGGAATGATGCCCTATGTCACTGGTAATGCCACGTTCTGTTGATTTGGTAGTATATGACGAGGTTAACTGCAAAAACCTGTGATAGCCCTATTCCAGCTTTTATGGCAAATGAAACAAAGGACTAGGTCTAACGCTTCCTGCTTAGATATGTGAGGAACTGTGTCCTTCTCTGGGTCGTGGTTTCCCCATCCCAGCAGGCGGGTGGTGGCTAGGTCCCCTTCTCCTCGTAACGCTCCATACTCCTGTTTTGCTGGCCGCTCGCTTTTCAGATGTGTACAGTAGAGCATCTCAAAGTTGAACACACTTAGGAATTACTGGAAACTTGTTAAAGTGGAGATACGCTGCAGTAGGTGTAGGGTGAGGCCTGGGCTCCGGGTCACAGGAGACGCTGAGGATACTGAGCTGTGAGACACATTTTTAGAAGCAAAGATATAGGGGGAAAAGAGCGGCTCCTCATCTTCCCAGTCACACATCTATCTGCTTCCCTCCTAGGGCTACCTCGGGCAGAACATGGTCACGGGCCTCCTTTCCTGCCTGCACCGAACGGGACTCGGACTTCAAGAAAACGGAGCGCATCCACACAGGGCGCAGAGGGAGCCACGGAGCCTGGCGGGAAAGATCTGTGCCTCCCTCTTCAGGCAGCCTCAGCCCTGCTGAAATGTGAAATAAATGAGGTGGAGTTTAATTTTAGGGTCTACAAATTTGTAATGTGTTCATCGTTCCCAATGCCATTTTACACGGCAGGCTGATGTTGTCAGACACGTCTGGTGACGAAGAGAGCTGCATTTGGGTTCTGGTTCAATAAAGCCCTTGCGTCCTCGCGCCCTCCTATCTCCACGTAGATGTAGGAGGACAAGAAAGAGGAGCTGCTGGCGTTAAGGGTTTTCACTATTGGAAGCGTGCGGTCCGTTCGTTCGGGGCGGGCTCCTTGCAGACCTGCAGGCGGCTTCCTGGCAGGGGGCGCGGCTCCAGCGCCACATGTGGCCCCAGAGCGCAGCCTCCTCTTCCAGGCTGACCTCCCTCTTCCAGGCTGACCTCTCTCCCTTCTAGGGGCGTCAGGATCGCTGGCGGGATTGGGTCTGAGCTTTCAGGGAAGGAGCAGATGAGGACTATTTTTTTTTTTTTTTTTTTTTTTTTTGTAGA
>CAUYPK010148581.1:0-13456 GCA_963574355.1 Loris lydekkerianus | reverse complement strand
ATTTTTTTATTTTTTATTGAGACAGTCTCATTTTGTGGCCCTTGGTAGAGAGCTGTGACATCATAGCTCACAGCAACCTCCTACTCTTGGGCTTAAGTGATTCTCTTGCCTCAGCCTACCAAGTAGCTGGGACTACAGGTGTCCACCACAATAACTGGGTATTTTTTTGTTGCAGTTGTCATAGTTGCTTAGCAGGCCTAGGCCAGGTTTGAACCCACCACGGTGCCAGCTGTATCAGACCAGGTGTATGTGGCTGGCACTGTATCCACTGAGCTACAGGCGCTGAGCCCCATACATAATCTTTTAAGAGAACTGTCATTATCCCCATTTTTAAAAATTGACAACCGCGTTTCAAAGAGATTAACTTTTCCAACCCAATATGTCAGAACTGAGAATAGAACCGAAGCCTGACTTGAAGTCATTTCATTCTAGTTCCATTGTTCTAAGCTGCTTCTTAAAATTTCTGCTTCATAAGTAGTGATGAAAACTGTCACTACTTCAAGGTACCATTTCCTCCAAATGTATTGAGCATGGTATACTTGGAAGACTTACCTCGTAGAGCAAAGAGAGGAACTTTCCCATCCAGATCAAGTGATTCTCCTAGTTGGGTAGTCTTGGGGGGTATCCCTGTGGCTTCTATTTTACATCTGTGTCTTTCCCAAGTTGGACTCTGGCTTGGGGCTTCCCTCACCTTCTTAGAACCCATAGGTCACACTCAAATCTCTTTCCTGGAAACTTTTAAGCTCCAGGGCTATAAGTTAGGTGTTCTTTTTTTCCTTCCATCCTTCTATTGACTTAATTGATTGCTTTCCTTCCCTAGAGAGATTTCCTCAAAGAAATTTTCATCAGTATATGAAGACTGTAGCTTTGAATAGCATATGAAGAACTTTATCTAACTTTCAAGTATGATTCAGAAAGGTTAGCTTTGGTTCAGTTCAAAATTAGCATGACAATGTATCATCCTATGAGGTTTTTAAGATTTTGTTTGGGAGTTGTATGCCTCATTGAACATGCCTGATAAAAACATCCATTCTATTTTTTAGATTTCAAATTACCTTATTATGTAACTATTGTAAGTATAATTTATAAATTTTAGTGTGGAAAGATTCTTAACAAGCATGTTGTTTTTAAAGATAATGTTTCAAAATCACTTAGTGCCAATCACAATACTTTGTGCCAGAGTGAAAACATGAAACATCAAAACTACCTTAATGATAGCAAACTGGGAGAGAAGCATGAGACCAGCTTTAATCAGATGATCCCAAAGCAGTTTGTGAGAACCTTACCCATCATGGGGGTTTCCATTAGAAAAATCTAAAATTTAGTTCTGTGAAATCTAGGGGCTTTCTGATGTTCAGCTGTAACACATGTGGACTGAAGAATTAAATCTTGTTTCATAAGCATCCTGTGTCAGTTTCTTGCAGTCCAGGAAATAGGTTCAAAAAAAAAGATAAGAAAGATGTACAAAATAACTAGGCAGGGTGCCCTGCACACTAGTTCATACCAATGTGGCCATTTCCGGGAATCAATGGCTGATTATTTTTCACGTGATATACTTAAAACTCTGTGATGGGAGGATATCCACATTCAGTCAAATGTTCAGGCATCTTTGCTAACACAATCATGCATTCTCGGATTTACCATGAATGCTGACATGAAACTGAATGCTATTTATGCATTCTCTGCATTTCCCCTGTGATATATCATTCAAAGGACATAGGAAAACAATCTACTTCATTTACATTTCCCGCTTGCCATATTATGCTTTTCTAAAGCAGTATAGGACACGATGATGAGATAGCTATTACTATTTAAAGGTGGAATATTTAGGCTCAGAGATTTTTTGAAGACTTAAGATCACAAATCTAAGGCGACATACATATATTGAGAACTCATTATGTGCTATCTTTTCTGTCCATTCATTAATCCTCCCAGTAACCCTAGGAGGAAAGTACACCTTAATCTCCATATCACCAGTGAGCTAGTCTGGAAAGTTGAATAAGTTTCCTGACTTCACACGATTAGCAAGTTTTAGGTCTAAACTTCTTCATTCTAGATTTGATGCAATGACTGTCTCCTATACCTATTTTCTTTCTCTAGTCCATTGAGTCTATCACGATGGAGCCAGGATGTGGGTCTCCTGATTCCATTATCCATGGAGTAGACAACCTAAGGCATGGTAATTTTTTAAGTCCTAGAATTTAATTGGTACAAAAGCATCAGCACATTGATGGCTAGAGATAATAACCATCTCCATATCTGGACTTTTTTACTTGAGTTTTTACTCATGAGAGTCAAGCTGCAGAAGCATCTGCTCCCAAGGCACATCCTTGAGGGATATGTCCATCATCTTCTATCCTAAGAGTGATAAAAGATGTTTTAGTAGCTAAGCAATGAACGTCTTCAATAGCCTCTTATCTGAATTAAGATTAAAATAAAATTTTTCTAGGGCATTTCCCTTGACTCTTTAAAACATACACATGCTCGTAAAGCCTTGGCTTTGAGTCAGCTGAAAAAACCTGAGGGAGAAGTGGCAGTGGGTTATTCTGGAGTACTAACCCCTGTCCATCTTGTCCTATAAACTGAGATAAAACTTCTCTGACGTAGACTCAATACTGCATGTACGAGAACATGTGCTTGCTGAATAGGCTGCTTTGTCCTCAGAGGTCAATTCTCCTTCCAAGTCTTACTCTTGAACTTCCCCAGTGGCATTTGATATGAGGGAAGTGTTGCAGCTGACAGTTTCTCAAGTTCTCTTTTAGGATGGTGGTAGCTTCTAGCATCCTATCTCTTTGTCTCTAAAACTTCAGAAAATGCTGGTGGAAAATCTAATGACCACAATTAGTCATCGGCTGCATTGATCAAGACCGATGTTTGCTTTTTTACTTCCATATGAGCATTCTTTACTCAAAGTTGAGGCTTCAGAGCTTTAGCTGAATGCTCAGGCTGTAAACCTCAAGTCAGAGCTCACACAGCTCTTGAAAATAACACTGTAGCCCCAGACGTAAGGCTGCATCCTAAGTATGTGATCAACGTTTGGGAATAATGTCTTTTTAGCTAAGGAGGAAATGCTACTGAAAACTTAACCTTGAAAATTAAGACTGAAAAATTCCAACTTAAGTCATAGATACAATTATGAATTAAATAAAAATTGATCTGTAAGTCCCCTGCTTTTCTCTGCACAATGCTTTTCTAGCTCTCATCACCACTTTGTCTTCAGTGGAACTCCTGGGTACACGTACAATTAAAATATGTATTTCCCATGTACTGTTTCCATAAGTTACCATGGTAGTTAAAGAAGAAATACTTTAGGGCCGAGTTGTAACTTCCAAGCTACACTAGCCCCTTATAATGATTAGTCTGAACAGTTACTACTTTGGGGGCATTCTACAGCTCCTCTTAAAAGTGAATTTACTTGGCTATTATATTGTAACAGGGAGTCCAAATGGAGAATTTGTTAAGTGGAAGCTAAATTAGCATATGAATTGTAAGTATCTCTTAAAGGCTAACTAGAGGAAGAGTAAAGACCCAGAGGAAAGTACACTTGTTAAAGCTCTATAGGTAAATCTCAGGTCTGAAAGTGCTACTGGTATGGGTGTCCAAGGCTAAAACTCAAGAAAAACCACAGCATCCTTGCAAAAGCCTCTCTGCCAATCTTCACAGCAGCCTTCAGCTGGTTCAAAAAGGGCTCACAAGTTCTAAAGAATTATAAGTAGGGCAGACACAGGACTAGGTCAGAGAATTTTTGCTTATTTAATTTATTTTATTTTTTCAGTTAAAACCTTTAGTTACTAAGAAGTTATTTTGAAGACTTCTGAGGAATAGTGTGGGGAAAAGATAAAATTTTATGGTAAAAGGTAAGTTCAAGTGAAAGGAAGAATATGTTATTTTAACTTCTAGTGTAAATTCTGAAGGATTAGAATGTTGCTTATCATCATCTATTCAGTAAGACATTTTCTTTTCATTACCCAGTAGAAAATGTACTGCACGCTAATTGCACAATTAATTTCATGAACTGCACAGCAGAATAAAATCAATGCTATTAAAGAAGTACAGAAAAGTGATATAACCTGGAAAAAATGAAGAACTCACACGAGAGATATCAAGTTCAGTTTCCAGGGTTGCTTACTTCCTCTTTTTACCTTGCTCCCAGTATTCATTGACACGGAATGGCCTGATCATTCTATACAATTACAGGTGAGTTAACTGAGAGTGGCAACAGTAAACCTTTTCATCTACTACTGTAGTTTAAATAAAAAACTTTCAATCAGCACATCAGAAACTGTGCTCCAGCAAGCTTGATGGATATCTGGTGATCTATCTGTAGGGGGAAATGAAATTCAACTTCATGTAGAGTTTTTCTATATTTTCTTTTTTGTTATAATCTCAGATTTTTAGAAGACATGCAAAGATTGCACAAAGTTCATGTATAATTTTCATTTACTTCTTATAATTTTCACATCTTCTGTAACTGTTCTGTACAACTGGCAGAACTCAGAAATTAACACTGGTATGATACAATTCACTGAACTACAGAGTTTGATTGGATTTACTTGGTTTTTCCACTGGGATTATTTTTCTGCTTAATCTTAAGGCTGGCAAAAAATTGAAAATATCTATTATGCCACTGTGGACCAGTATATACAGTTGGAATGCTCACATACTGGTTCCAACACTTGCCAAGTAATTCAGAATCTAGAATCAGTCTATCTAAGAGGGTAGCTGTTAGTCATAAGCACCTGTGGAATCCTTGAAATGTGTTAAGCTGAGCTGAGTTATAAGAATAAAATAAACATTCGTTTTCAAAAAAAGAGGGTAAGATATCACGTTGATAATTTTATGTTTTGGTTATATTTTGAATATAATGTTTTAAATAAGCATTATTATTAAACATGTTTAATACATTGGATTTTAAATGTTTTAACATGGGAATTAGAGAATTTATAATTACATTTGAAGATCACATTATATTGCTATGGGATAGCATTGCTTTTGACTGTAAGAAGAGCACTCACCCTAAGGCAGGTAATTTATTTTAGGTGCATCCTAGAGAATTCTTCTTGTTTGGAGGTTCTAGCAGGGGAGCACAGTTACTTGTATACCCTTGACCGAAGAATGGTCCTCCTTTATCAGGGAAGGTCGTCCTCTTCGACCCAGCGCACAGCTTCGCGAGGGATGCACATGGAGCGGTGAGGGAGGAAGGGGACACCTGCCTAGACAGCCAGATCAGCCAAATCAACCCTGGTGATCAATGGGGTGACAGATGTCGCAGCCAGATCACCCTCACATCCAAGAAATCTTCTTACTCTTGCATGGGGAGACATATCTGAGACTTTCATTGTATTCATTTTAGTAATAATAAGAAATTAGAAACAACTTACATGTTTAACAAGCATTATAAATAAATTATATATTTATATAATATAAAAAATTCAGAAGTAGAAAGCAATCTACATTTAACAATTTAGTTAGGTAATCATTGCAAACAAAATGATTTTAAAAAGGCAAAATACATTAAGGTTAAGTAAAATGTGCATCATTTAAACAGAAATTCTAAAGGTCAGAAGTATTCAGATTATTAATTTATTGTTTATGGATATAGACAGATAAGTATGAAAAGGTGAGAGTTGAGATTGATTGCATTTGGGGCCCCATTTTTTCAGCCCTTACTTATAATCAGCCTTTTAACTTACAATTTATACTAGGTACACGTGTTCCCTCTCCATATATGTGGGCTGCATTTTCCCTCTTTTGGCTTTGGACTTGGCCATGAGACTGCTTTGGGCAAAAGCATGAAGTAGAAAAGGTGGTATGACAGTTCTGAGCCTAGGCCTCAAGGGGCTTTGGTAGTTGTTATTTTCTCATACTCATGCTTTGCTGGGGTCTGGGGGGATAAAACATACCTAGGGCAGCTGCTCCTCCTCAAAAAAGCCAGATGGAACAGAGCCAAATGGCCCTTGCCAGACTTAACCATCTGTCTCCCAACTAACCCTCAGATGTGTGAATGGAGATTTGCAAAGCTCTAACGAACCCTCCCATGTATGAATGGAGATGTGCAAAGTTCTAACTAACCCTCCCATGTATGAATGGAGATTTGCAAAGTTCTACTAACCCTCACATGTGTGAATGGAGATTTGCAAAGTTCTAACTAACCCTCCCATGTATGAATGGAGATGTGCAAAGTTCTACTAACCCTCACATGTGTGAATGGAGATTTGCAAAGCTCTAACTAACCCTCCCATGTACGAATGGAGATTTGCAAAGTTCTAACTAACCCTCCCATGTAAGAATGGAGATGTGCAAAGTTCTAACTAACCCTCCCGTGTACGAATGGAGATTTGCAAAGTTCTAACTAACCCTCACATGTATGAATAGAGATTTGCAAAGTTAGCCACTAGAGCCCAGCCTAGATGGGCTAAATCCTCATCTTTCATTCTGGTCAATGAGAATAAAAGGTTATAGTTTTAAGCCACTGAGTTTTGGGGCACTTTGTTACATAGTGTTTTTTATGGCAAGAGTTAACTGACAGAAAAGATGCACATCAACTGTCGTGCAATTATTTCTGTCTGGGATGGAGGAAAGTAAATGTTTAGATCCAAATATTTTTTATTTTGAAGTTGTCTTATACAAATTTGAGAAAATTAGCATTTATTAAGTTTGGCTAATAAAAATATGGCTGTTTGCTGTAATTAAAATTTTTGTATCTGTTCAAAATATCCTAATTTTTTTTTAAAGATAAAATATTTAAAAAAGTAAAACTGGAGTTCTAAATGCCCGCTTTTATATTTATCTCATCTGTGACTTCATCCCAATGTTAATTTTATGACTTTTCTTCTCCATTCATTACTGGCTTGGTTAAGATGGTTGTGGTTTATGTTTTATATTTATGTCCAATCATCCCTTCTGGGTTAGCATTTGGGTCAGATTTTTTTTTTAATTTTTAATAAAGCACTCTTAGTAACTGTTGCATAAAGTAAAATAAAAAAGAAACTAATGTGGTGGAGTCATGGGGAAATGTGGGAAATGATTAATTGTGCATGGCCAGGAAATAGAAGCTGAACACTCCTGCAGAAGAATGTGCAGGAGGTAGTCTCAATGCTTTTGCAAGTGTTTTTTTTTTAACTTATCATATGACATAAATGTACTTTTAATTTTTTTATTAATATTTTGCAATGAAATACTTCCAGCAATAATAGGCTAAAGTGGTTTATGTTTAATTGAAAATAAAGTACATATTTCTGTTACTCAAGAAAAGTGATAATAGACATGAACTTGCACAAACCATTTCTCAACATCTTCCGTCTACTGTGGGATCTGCAGTCAGTCCTATCTATCACTAACCACATTCAAAAGGGAAACTGAGGAAGTACTGGCATCTACTTCAAAAGTGAATCCTTACTTTATGAAGACTGTACAGAGAGTCTGAAAACTGGCATTTCAGACATTAATGAAAGTCTCTGTGATATTATTTAAATGGAGCCTGGAAACCATAAACTGCTGAGATCCATTACAAGCCACATTAAAGTGCTGAAATCATCCTACATAACTTACCAAGGGCTGGTTCCGAGTTCCCCTCATGTGCTTACTCAGTAACCCAGGACTCTAAGCTGTTCAGGCCATCTGAACAGAGGCCCACACAGAGGGAGGTCCCTCTTCAGGTTGCCAACTGCTCCTGGTTGTTAACTTTTTTGCTTGGCTACCATCTCATCTCTTGATTTTGGTACAAATCTTCAATGTGTTTTCTACTAGGGATGGTACTAAGAAAGGCATCAGCTTCAGTTCCTTATATGTTCTGTGTCAAGCTCTTATTTTTGACCATATCATATATTTTTTTTTTTGTGCATGCATATTTTCTTTAAACTGCCTTTACTTTAAAAAGAGGAAATGATAGGCACAAAGTAGTCAATATGCTAATCAAAAGATTCTTAAAAAGTGACACAATCCCATCAGTCATTTTGGCTAAATTTCTTGGTGCAGAAGATTTCCTCAATGATTGAAAGTCTGATGGAGATCTCACAGAAATGAAACAAATATTTATGTCAAGAAAGAACTTGCATGATTAGAACTATAATCTTCATAGTTGCAAAAGCCTACCTTCTGTCTCCTCTTATAAACTTGTAAAGTATTATGTTTTTACAATATTATTCCAAATGATTAGCATTATAATCCTAATATTGTAGCTGAAAAAATATTAATCTCCACCAAAGCCTTAATATATTTTGATACAGTTTCTCTTCTTTATCTTCTTGTTATTCATATGAGGTTGGAAGTGGGAAAAGTTTACCATTTTCTTTTATAAATGGAGAATTTACTAGGCTTCACTGGGAGGAAATAGAATAGGCATTAAATGATCACCTGGATTCCCAGGTCATAGCACTCAATTCCAGGTTGTTCCTATCTTTCATGGGCTCCTTATAAGCAATGATTGAGAATAATAAGAAAATGGTAATAAGGTGATTATCATTGGAATTTTTTAAGTTGTCCATGGAGGTGCTTTTGTTCTAGGAAAAATTACACAAGACATTATGGTTCTTTGTATGAACCCTTATGGAGAAAAGAAGTTCAAAGGGGATGTCCGGAGGATAACTCTCTGGGGCTACAGTGAATTGGCACTTAGTCAACAGGGGAATTTTTCTAGCATTCTTAAAGCTTAACCCATAACCACACCTGTCAGCAGTTTTTTTCTTCCAAGTCAGACACATTTACAAGTATAGTACTCTTAAAATGCAAAGTATCTACAACTCTTAAACACATGTTTTTATCCCATCCAGAGACCTGAACCACATAGTGGGACTCTGCTATTTGACTAATTATTCATTTCCTGCAAAAGCAAAACCTAAGTTACATGAAATGCGGATGGTAACAAGGTAACATAATAAATGCATTTCAAAGGATTCAAGCTCTGAAATATTTCTGTTTAATCAGAGGCTAAGAAAGAATGAATCTCTTGCAGTCTCTCCCTACTTCGGGCAATTTCCCATTTAAAGCGTCAATGGGAAATCTTTTGTTTTTGCTGCCAAATGGCAAAAATGACTCTAGTAGTGTTAGCTTGTTTTGGGGTTTATAGTCCTACACTGAATCAGAGATATGCAGATGAATTTTGGAGACACATAGTTCCTTACCACTTAGTCTGAAAATTTAAGTAGACTAGGATTTTCCAGCATTTACAGGATTGATTCATAATATTGAGTGTAACTTGAGGTATTTACCTAGTCTGTTGGATGTTAGGTAAAATTACAGGAAAAATATTTTGGAGAGAGGAAACATCTCCTCCATTAAAATGTACACAGTACATAGAAAATGTTATTTTATAACCACCCATAGCAAATCATTATGACATTTAATAATTTTTATAATTTAAAATGAGCAATATAAAGTTTTAATAGAAAAAATAAATTACGATTCAATTGGATATAGTGGATCTAATGAGAGTAGAAGAAAAAGGACGAAAGGATGAGTCTTTTGTCACAAATAAATGAAGCCAGACATTAGTTAAAACAATAAAAACAGATTTTATTCAGTGACTACTGATAAAGAGCTGAGCTCTGTTCTGATTTGCACAGTGGTAACAGGACGTTTTGAAGAAAAAAATGAGTGAGTGGATACAGGGAGAAGATGAGGGTTAAAGCAGGGCTAGGAAGTGACACATTGCAAAGGGTTGGGTAGTGTACATACCATCAGGCTGGCGGGGTTTGCTGGTTGGCAGTAATACAAATTAGGATTCTGTCCTCTGACAGAGTCTGGGAGACAGAGGCCTTATCCTTCATACTATACTTTTTTAAAATTTCAGACTAATATAAGGGCAACTATGATTAGATTACATGGTTTGCTTGTGTTAGGTCAAGTCCGAGTTGCACTTGAGCCCTTCACCTGGAGGTGCGCCACGTACCCCTACATGGTGCTGTTAGGTGTGAGCTGACTAACCCCCTCCCTCTGCCCTGCCCCCCTTGAGTAAAATTATGTTTTTCTCTCAAAGTTTCCAGTATACTCAATACTAATGTGACACTGACTATTACAGTGTGAAGGAAGACCCTTTGGGCCTTGAGAAAGACACTCCTGAGTTGTAGGAAATACACACACATGTCAGAGGGACAGAGGAAGGATTCACAAGCATAACTCATTTTTCATAAATTCTCTAGGTGGCTTTTATCAGGCGTTGACTAGTGCAGACAGTAAATGCTTATGACATCCCAGAGCTTTTCCAGACAAAAACGCAAAAGAGAGTTGGGTCAGAAGCCAGGCGAGGTAGCATTGGCCAGGTCTCCTAAGGTAGGGACTGAAATCGAGTTGTTAGGTGCTAGGAGTTCCTTGTAGTTTTTCTCTCCCCTTCTCTTTCTCTATCTCTCCCTGCCCTCCCCTTCTTCCCTCTTACTCATCTCTCAGGGTGAGCTATAGGAAATAGAAACTAACACTGCATGTATTTTAAGTAACAGGGATTTTAATATGGAACATTATGTGCCTAAACCATTACTGACAGTGATAAAGGAAAGGGCTGTAGGCTGGGCCCCCAGGACTGACCCCAGCTCGACTCTACCAGGAAGCTACTATCCAGTCTTGAGCTTCAGTTTAAGGACAATTCCTGGACAATTGCACAGGGAGAATTAGAAAACTGGCACTGCTGTCACTGCAAGTGCATTCCAACACTAAGGATAAGACGGACAGCAGAAAGCAGACTCCCAAGCTTCAGCCTTGGCATTGACTCTTTACACCCAAGAAACTGTAGAACAGTCACCAAGTTCGCTGTGGAAACCCCTCATGTGTCCACAACCTTGCTCACAAGCAGATAAAAGGAGATAGCTTTGACCAGGCTGCTTACTTCCAAATCTTTGAATGAACAGAAATTAATTTACATCCATAATACTAACTACAAAAATATCTTTGTGTTTTTTTTTTGTTCTCCTCCCCTCTTTTTCTTCTCTCTGCTAGTTTTCAAATGGATGAGGACATACTTGTTCCACAAAAAGTGCTAAACATTGATAAGCTTTAAAAATTATACATGAAATAGGTGAATCCTTTGCTTTTATGTAGTTCATCATCTAGACAGGGAGGGAGGCAAAGCGTGCCCTTCTATCCCAGGGGTTATATGCCGTGATAAAAATCATTCATACAGGGTTTTAGAAGCATGAAAGATTTCACGTATAGATGAAATCAGACAAGTTATCACAGACATTCCAAAATGATGTTTTCTATGGGAAGAGGAATGTGAGATTGTCCAATGAGGAGTGGGTGGGGTGTCCTCTTGTGTAAAAGAAATAGTAAACCCAAAAATGTAGGTTTGAGAAAGTTTGATGAGCTAAAGGAATAATAGCAAATTGGTCAATGTAGTCCTAACATTAGGGGAAAGAGGCTCTAACTCTAGAAGGGAATAATTGGATATAGGACCTTACCTCTAAGCTTGAGGCTCTGGCCCCCGAAGAAAATAATAATATTTAAATAAAATGCAACCAGGTCTTTCTCTAACCTTGTTTTATAGCTGCTGTAGGAATTAAGTTGATGGCTATGATATCCAAGATCTGCTTCCCTGGTAAATATTCTTTTCTCTAAGTTTTTAACTTAATATTTATTACTTAAGCTTAAAAAATGCAGAATGTTTTCATTGTCATGTAAATAAATATTTTCTGATTTTTTTTAAAACAAACATTAAATGCCAATTTTGTGCTAGATATAGAACTTAGTATAGAATAAAAGCAAATGATTGCATTTATGACTAGGAATCTTTAGCGAGGAAATAGATATGCAGACATCAATATCATCAGAAATTGATTTGAAGAATAATGCACTGGAGGGCTAGAGCTCTCCTGTAACTCAGAAGACAGCTCTCCTGTGTCACTTGGAAATAGCTGGGGCTTCACAGGGGAAATAGCATTAGAGATGAGAAGGAAAGGCTGAGTAGGAATTTTCTAGATGGTTTAATGTGTGAGGGTGGAAGGAGGTCTTAGGAAAAAGGAAACAGCTTTTCATAAGTCCGTTTTTCTCAGTGAGGAGAAAATTGAGTAAAGGGGGATATGGGAACGTGATGAGAACAGAAAGATACACAGAAACATAAAACAGGTTGGCGACTGACCTCAAGGGGTTTTGTGGGTATGAAATTATGTGGTAGAAGCTACAAGTACTCCAAGAACTCAGAGAAGAGAGTTTTCTAAGGTCTACAGAAGCCCGCAAGGGCCTTGTGAAGGGTCTAGAATTTGATTGGAGCTCGTATTTGCAAAGTCTATAGGGACATTGCTTCAGGTTTGCTGACAATGTAAACCACTGTCCCAACTCACGTTATATTAGTGTGAACCAACTTTCCGAGAGTGGGAAGTGGAGCCTGCCTTTGGCAGAGGCACACCGTGAGATGGTGGCAATTAAAGCTGGACGTGTTACTGACACATGGAAATCTAAAAATGCGATGAGGGCATTTAAGGTAGTAAGACCAAAAAGTGCAGCAGAGAATGGTGGAGCTGGGAGTCAGTAGATTCAAGCACTGGTGGTGTCCGTATGTAGTTGGACACATCACAGCTGGGGACTCTGAAGCTATAGGGTATAAAGTGAGAACTGGTAAATTTCATAACCTGCGAGGCCATTTCCCGTTCAAAGTTGCTACACATCTTTAAGAAATAAGAATCGGTTGAAATTTTCAGTGGGTTTTATTGTGGTGCTATTTTCTTTTTCTTTTTCTTTTTCTTTTTTTTTTTATTAAATCATAGCTGTGCACATCGATATGATCATGGGGCATCATACACTAGTTTCATAAACCGTTTGACACATTTTCATCACACTGGTCTACATAGCCTTCCTGGCGTTTTTTAAGTTGTGCCAAGACATTTACATTCTACATTTACTACGTTTCACATATATCCTTGCAAGATGCACCGCAGGTGTGATCCCACCTGTCCCCCTCCCTCTACCTACCTCCCCCTCTCTCTCCTCCCTCTCCTCCTTCCCCCCATTCTCAGGTCGCAACTGGGTTACAGCTTTCATGTGAAAGCCCTAAACTAGTTTCATAGTAGGGGTGAGTACATTGGGTATTTTTTCTTCCATTCTTGAGATACTTTACTAAGAAGAATATTTTCCAGTTCCATCCATGTAAACATAAAAGAGGTAAAGTCTCCATCTGTCTTTAAGGCTGCATAATATTCCATGGTGTACATGTACCACAGTTTATTAATCCATTCGTGGATCAATGGGCACTTGGGCTTTTTCCATGACTTAGCAATTACGAATAGGGCTGCAATAAACATTCTAGTGCAAATACCTTTGTTATGATGCGATTTTTGGTCTTCTGGGTATATGCCCAGTAGAGGAATTATAGGATTGAATGGCAGTTCTATTTTTAGATCTCTAAGTGTTCTCCATATATCTTTCCAGAATGAATGTAATAATTTGCATTCCCACCAGCAGTGCAGAAGTGTTCCCTTTTCTCCGCATCCACGCCAACATCCCTGGTCTTGGGATTTTGTGATATAGGCTAGTT
>CAUYPK010148579.1:0-38183 GCA_963574355.1 Loris lydekkerianus | reverse complement strand
CGCCCCGCCGCCCCCCCCGCGGGCCCGGGCGGCCCCCGGGCCCGCGGCGCGCCCCCCCTCTGGTCCACTCTGTCCAGGCTGACACTGGTGAAGAAGGGAGGTGGTCTCCAGGTGGCAGCCCTACTGCTCTGGCTATTGGGAGAGCTGGTTGCAGTTCCTGTGATTAACAGGCATGTCCAAACTCTTGTCACAGTTTTGGTAGAACCCAAACTCCTTTTTTGAGGCACATTTTGGGGATGGCAGTACCACTTTTCCCATGTGAACGGAGAGTCCTAGAGATTTTGGAGGGGTGGGTTAAAGGTCAGCGTGTCAGTGCAGAACTGAGGGCTCTGTTCACTTACCTTGGAAGTTGAGTACATGTGGAGAATCTGGCTAATACAGCTTGGACAGAGCCAGAAGGTTCTCCTGGTATGTCTTACCCTTCCTCAAGCCCTCACCTGTTTGTCCTTCCCAGCACTCAGATCTGTCTCTTTGTCCTTGTGTCTGTCTGGCCCAGGTTTCTCCCAAGCTGCCACCTAAACAGCCAACGTGTACCCTGGCTTGAGGGTGCCTTCCCTGTACAGTGCTCTTTACCAGGGTCTCCCAATTTCCAAGATAAGGCTCCAGCTCCTGAAAGCAGCAGTCAGAACATTTCAGGACTTCATTCTTTCCCAGCCTTTGTCTCATCTGTGCCCGTTCAGACCTTGCCCCTTTAGGTGTCCATATGCTGATTTTATGTTTCAGAACGTCCTCTCCCTTTTCATGAAATGCCCGCTTTCCACCTGATACTTCTCTCCCTCATCCTGGAATGCTCACTGTTTGCTTGTTCATCTGACAATTCCTGTGTCCCTTGTAAGACCTGCTCAGGGGCTACTCTCCTGAGGAACCTGCCCTCTTCTCTGTCTTCCCTATTTGGCTGTTCCTGCTGCTGTCTCAGGCCTGCACTTCTGGTAAGCCCTGTGAGGGCATGGGTCCCAGTGACTCATCTGTGTTCCCAGTCTCTGAAGCAAATGACTACTGAAATGACTTTGACTGTAACTCTAGCATTTCAGCAGATGAAGGCTTTTTTTCTACCAGACTGCCCGGTTTCAACCCCACCAACATTGGCAAGCATGCCCTGTGTTTGGTCTTTCTCCAGGACTGCATCATCTGTATGGAGAAGCTGTCTGTGGTATCTGGGTACAGCGATGTGACTGACAGCAAGGCCATCGGGCCCATGGCTGTGGGCTGCCTCACCAAGTGCAATCACACCTTTCACCTGCTGTGCCTGCTGGCTATGTATTGCAACGGGAACAAGGTGCCTGTGCTGCCCTGGGGAGGGGGACAGGGTGAGGGACCTGAGGGGTAGCTGCTGAACTCTAGGGACTGCTGCAGGATCACTCCTCTGGCAAAAGACAATCATGGGCATGTAGAGCCAGCTTGGGGACCTTTCCGAATGCCCAGCTGACTGTTCTATGCCTGCCTCATGCTTTAGGAAGGGGGACCAAAGGACTGACTGGTTCCATCAATCCCTCTAGCCAGGCCCTGGGTCCTCCAGGCTTAGGGGACTCCTGGGCTTCTGAGTAGCACGGTACTGTTTTGCCCTTGGCCACTTCCAAGCGCTCACTCCTTCCTTATAGCATCCCTGTGCAGTTGTCATGGTACTGACAGGAGGCTCAATAAGGGGCATTATGTCCTCCACCCCCCACAGGGAAAGTCTTGCTTAAGCTCTCAGCAGCTGCCTGCTCTTACTCCAGTGACGTTTAGCCAGAAGGGACAGAATTTGGGAAGATGAGAGAACCAAGCCATGTGATAGCCATGCTGGCCTGGCTTGGTCTTTTTTTTTTTTGAGACAGAATCTTACTATGTCGCCCTCTGTAGAGTGCAATGGCGTCACAGCTCAAGGCAACCTCAAACTCTTGGGCTTAAGTGATTCTCTTGCCTCAGCTTCCCAAGTAGCTGGGACTATAGGCGCCCGCCACAACGCCTGGCTAGGCTTGTCCTCTCTTTCCACTTCCCCTGTGCTGTCCTGTCCTGTCCTGTACCAGCATCGGCAAGCCAAGTGCAGGAGTTTCTGTCTGATTTTAATGATTCAACTGTGAAGACTTGGGCTTATAAACCTAATTTTCCTACTTGATTCCGGTCTCCTGATGTTTCGTCCCTCTGACAATGATCACATAATTATTTTTATTTATATTTTTGAGACAGAATCTCACTCTTGCTCTAGGTAGGGTGCTCACAGCAGCCTCAAACTCCTGTTTGTTTTTGAGACAGCCTCAAGCTCTCGCTCTGGGTAGAGTGCTATGGCATCACAGCTCACAGCAACCTCCAACTCTTGGGCTCAAGCGATTCCCCTGCCTCCACCTCCCAAGCAGATGGGACTACAGGCACCCACCACAATGCCTGGCTATTTTTTGGTTGCAGCCATTGTTGTTTGGCAGGCCCGGGCTGAATTCGAACCTGCCAACTCAGGTGTATGTGGCTGGCATCTTAGTCGCTTGAGCCACAGGCACTGAGCCCAAATTCCTGTACTTATGCCATCTTCTTGCCACAGCCTCCTGAGTTCTTGGGACTACAGATACTTGCTGTGATGCCCAGCTAGTTTTTCTGTTTTTAGTAGAGATAGGGTCTTGATCTTGCTCAGGCTGGTCTCCAACTCCTTGAGCTCAAGTAGTCCACCTGCCTAATCCTATCCAAGAGCTAGGATTATAGGTGTGAGCCACTGTGCTTGGACTATTTTCTGATGCAAAACTTAACTTTCTTTCTAAAAAAGATGTCAGAATCTAGTTTCTGAGAGGGATTCCTGGGAGCGAGGCAATCTACCAGTGACTCTCTGTGACCAGGGCTGGCCTGGTCCTAGGGGCTTCTTCCTATCTAGATAGGGAGGTGACTCCAGGTGCTTTCAGGCCCATGGCTCAGTCTACTGTATCTGCCTTATCCCAGGATGGAAGCTTGCAGTGTCCCTCTTGCAAAACCATCTACGGAGAGAAAACTGGGACCCAGCCTCAGGGGAAGATGGAGGTTTTAGGGTTACAGATGTCGCTCCCAGGCCATGAGGACTGCGGGACAATACTCATCATTTACAATATTCCTCATGGCATCCAGGTAAGGGGACTTCTGTACAAAAGGAGCCTCTTGGAACTTTTCTGGAATCCATCATTCCTCAGCTCTCCTTTTCCTCACCTGTTCCTCTCCCAGTGGTTTGCGTCTTGGATTGGGGATGAGGATGCCCATGTTGCCAAGTTCAGGCTCCCAGTTCCCCTTCCGACTGGAGCAGGGACGGCCAGGAACCTAGGGGCAATAGTGCTGGGAGTTGGGGCAAGTTCTTAGGCTGAGGAATTGAAGAGATGGCCCTCAACTCTTTTCTGAGCTAGGGAGCCTTCCTGGAGGAGGAGACATCTTAGCTGGACTTGTACTGGGCAGGGTGTGCAGCAAGGAACCTTCTGGGTGGCAGAGTGTGGGTTGGGAAGGGGTGAGGAGCCCAGAAGGAAGGACCTTTTTTCTTGAGAGACCAGCTAAGGAGCCAGATGCAGGCTCAGGTTGTCGTGGCAGGGCCTCTCTTCAGCCTCTCTACGGCAGAAGAGAATTTTGAGTTTACATGGACTTGTCTCTGTGTGGTGGAGGGCAGGGAGCAGGAGCTATGGGCTGTCTCAGCACTTCCCCTGTCCTGTGAGCCACTGCTGTCCCAGGGCCCCTCCAGCCTGTTCTCAAGACAGCTGTGCAGCCCACCATGTGAGGAGGGTGTGGTGTGATGTGTGTGGGGTCACAAAGGAGAGTCCATTCAAACCAGACAGCCCTGTGCCTAGAGGGTTGCCAAAGAAGTAGGAGATTCTGTCCCTGCCTCTGAAGAGTTCCTGGTGTCATCAGGGGAAAAGGTAGCAAGAGATGTCTTCCGCCAGACAGGGTGGCACAGGTTGAAGGGAGGGCATTTGAGGGTGGAAGACCATAAGCGTTTTGGGTCTCTGAGTGGCATTTGGTCACTATAGACCAATTATAGAAATGGTCTACAGCCAGGAAGGCCAAGGGGTGAGGCTAGGTGTCTGTGTCCTGTAAGCCTCTGGAGCTAGCTGAGTGGGCCCTTGGAGCCCTCCCTTCCTCATGTCTGTGTTCCCCTTGCAGGGCCCTGAGCACCCCAACCCTGGAAAGCCATTCACCGCCAGAGGGTTTCCCCGCCAGTGCTACCTTCCAGATAATACCCAGGGCCGCAAGGTAAAGTCCCCTCTGCCCATTCAGGGACAGGAAGGGCCCTGACCAGGTGATTGAAGGCAGGCCGTGACACATGGCCCTGCCTGTGCAGTGAGAGGATGAGATGTAAGGGCTGGGTGTTTGCTGACCCTTCCTGAGGACCTGCTGTGGGTGCAGGGAGGGAGGGCCCAGACCTTACAGGACTCCTAGCAGCCTGCCAGGCCAAGTCACAAGCTTACCAAAGTCAGAAATTCGATGTGGGAGGACTAGGTGACCCAGGACAGCCTGAGAAGTCATGTCCAAACTGAGAAACTGGAAGGAAACTTTGCAGCTACAAGAAGGTCAGGGACAAGCTGCACAGTGAGGGTTTGTGGAAGCAAGGCCACCCCCAGGCTCACCCTAGGAGTGGGGTGATCCTGAGCACCCACAAAGCCTTGGGTAGAGCTGCTGACAGGAGATTTAGAAAAGCTCCTCTGGCTATCGTGGAGAGGAAAGGCTCTAGGTCACAGAGCATGGAGGCAGGGAGATGACAGGGAGGCCTGGACTCCACTGTGGAGGCATGTTAACCTGGCAGCTGGGCACATGGCAGTGTTGGCACTAATGCAGGCTCAGGCTCATGTAGGATCTTGTTGGGCTGCTTGGTAGACAGTGCTGGGGGGTCCCTAGGGATGGCTGACCAGGGCTGGGAGTGAGACCACCTGAGAGGGAGTCGGGTGAGAGGAGCATGGGGCCCATACTTGTTCCCTGGGCCTTCCTGCCCTCCTCCCTCCCCTGTTCTCCTCCTCCACTCCTTCCTCCTCCCTCTTTTTCCTCCTGTTGTCTCCTCCTTTCCTGCCCTGCCCTTCCTTCTTTTTCCTCTTCCTTCTCCTCCTCTTTCTCCCCTTCCTCCTTCTCCCCCTCTTCCTCCTTTTTCCTTGAGCAGGTCCTGGAGCTCCTGAAGGTGGCCTGGAAGAGGCGCCTCATCTTCACAGTTGGGACATCCAACACCACAGGGGAGACTGACACCGTGGTATGGAATGAGATCCACCACAAGACAGAGATGGACCGCAATGTGACAGGTCATGGCTACCCTGACCCCAACTACCTACAGAATGTGCTGGCTGAGCTGGCTGCTCAGGGAGTGACTGAGGACTGTTTGGAGCACCAGTGACCCGCCAACCTCCCACACCTGACTCTGGTGGTCGCCCCCCCACTGTTGACTGGGCTTCCCTGAGTAGGCAGTCAGGAAAGTGCCCATCCTGAAAGGTTGGAATGTGTGTTGGGGGTGCAAGGTGCATGCCACCTGAAGCCAGGGCCTCTCCCTCTGGGCATGGGTCTGCGTGGGAATTGGGCAACCCTGGGGAGTTGTATTTGTGGGGCTTAAGATGCAGCTACCTCAGTGCACGGGGCCCTTCTGTCCTCCAGGGGGCTGCTGTGTGCTCATAGTGCCCAGGGCCTTGTGTGGGTTGAGTAGAGACTTGCCCCAGCCTGGGCAGGCATGGGTTCTAGGTCAGCTTCTCATACCTCAAATTTTGTTTGCAATAAATAAATGTTCTATAGCCAATACCAGTAGCCTTGTATGTTCATTAGTGGAGAGAGAGGGAGAGAGAGAGAGTGTGTGTGTGTGATCTGACCCTCTGTGCACAGGCCAGCATACACTTCGTGCTGCATCAGAGCAAGAAGCCACTGTTCCACCCCCATGGGATGAATAAAGGAACAGGCCTCAGTGAGGGCCTTGTTGCTGGCCCTTGCTACTTCCACACCCCACACAGACCTAATGGCATGTAGCCCCTTGAATAGGTATCCCCAGGGTTCTACTTTATAAAATACTTGTCACACAAATAGGTGCTGCTGTCTCTGTTTGATTGATGAGGAAACAGGCTCAAAGGCACATTGATTGGCCCAAGGTCCCAGGCTGGTTAAGTGGTAGAGCCAGGATTGGAATCTGGGGTAGAGTCAGTCAGCAGCCATGGGGCGCCATCCTCAAAGTTCTAATTCTTGACCTTAGGAGGAGTGGATACTCCCAGTCAAGACCTTTCTGCCTGCTGGGTAGTAGTTCTTAACCTGGGGGAGGAGGAAGCAGAGCAGAGTGTGACTATCGTGGGCCAGAGCCTTTGTGAGTCTTATTTCTCTATTAAAAAATAAATTTACTGGCTCGGTGCCTGTCCCTCAAATGGCTAAGTTGCCAGCCACATACACCTGAGCTAGCGGGTTCGAATCCAGCCCAGGCCTGCCAAACAACAATGATGGCTGCAACCAAAAAATAGCCAGGCATTGTGGCGGGTGCCTATAGTCCCAGCTACTTGGGAGGCAGAGGCAGGAGAATGGTTGGAGGCCAGGAGTTGGAGGTTGCTGTGAGCTGTGATGCCACGACACTCTACCCAGAGTAACAGCTTGAGGCTCTGTCTCAAAAAACAAATAAATAAAACTTACTGGCATAAAGATGAATATATTAATATTAGGCCATTTTCTTTCATCTAAAAGTTCATTTTCTTCATTCCGATTTTAAAAGAAATCAAAAACATTCTCATAGGCTCCTATAAGCATTGTGGACCTGGGGCACTGTCCCTAATGATAAGTTGGTCCTGAAGAAAAGTGTGGTCCCCTCCCCAAGGTGGGGATCCCAGCTTGGCTGTACCCCTACACTCCATATTCAAGAGTTACCAATTGGCTCACGCAGCCTCCAAACCTGGGAGTTGGGGCGGGTGCCTGAGAGCTTCTGGGCCCCTAGAGCCTCAGTGCTTCCCCATTAGAGGTACTGAGAATCAAGATGGGAGGAAATATTTGCAAATCACATACCTGATAAGGGTCTAATATCCGGAATATATGATTGTTTAATATAAAGAGATGGAGTCTCCCTCTGTCACCCGTCACCCAGGGTAGAGGGAGTGGTGTCATCATAGCTCACCGCCTCAAGTGACAATAAAGAAAATAACCAGTGCTGGAGAGGAAGTGGAGAAATTGGACCCTCATGCACTGCCAGCGTGAACATGAAATGCTGCCACTTTAGAAAATAGTTCTTCGACCAGGCACGGTAGCTCACTCCTGTAATCTTAGCACTTGAGAAGCCTAGGTAGGTGGATTTGCCTGAGCTCACAGATTTGAGACCAGCCTGAGCCAGAGCGAGACCTTGTCTCTAAAAATAGCTGGGCGTTGTGGCTGGGACCTGTAGTCCCAGCTATTCAGGAGACTGAGGCAAGAGAATCACCTGAGCCCAAGAGTTTGGGGTTGCTGTGAGCTGTGACAACATGACACTACCAATGACAACAAAGTGAGACTCTGTCTCAAAAAAGAAAGAAAAGTTCCTGGGAGAGAGCATGTGACTCAGCAGCTCCACTCCAAGGTGTATAGCCTACAGAACTGAAAACGGCCACGAACAAACCTGTACACAAATGCTTGCAGCAACATCATTCATAGTAGCTAAATGATGGAAATAACCCAAATAACCCAAATAACCGGTCTGCAGATGTTTCAGTAAACAGTGGTCTGTCCATCCACATGGTGGAACACGTATTACTCAGCCATTTAGGAGGAATGAAGTGCTGACACAAGCTACAACATGGATAGACCTTGCACATATGCTAAGTAAAGCCAGACACCAACGTCCACATTGTTGATTCCATTCGATAAATGCACAATAAAAACAAATCTATGCAGACAGATTTGTAGCTGCTGGAGGTGGGGGCAGGGAGGTGGGGAATGACTATCGGGTGCTGTGATACATTTTGGGAGCATGAAAAAATTGGTTTAGTGGTGGTGGCTGCGTGATGTGAATATACTAAAAGCTACTAAGCTGTGAGTTTTATGGTGTGTGAGTTTTACCTTAAAAGTCTACATAGACTAGTGAGAATGGGCCTTGTGTAGGTGGAAGGCTTGTCACTTCTCAAGGGTTCCGCAGTGCTTTCTCTGAATCTGAGAGTTCCTCCTTTGAAGAAGGGAGCAGGCTGTGAGCTGGGAGGCTGTGGCTGGCCTCGTGGGGCAGGGCCAGCAGGATTGGAGCAAGGCAGGGTGGGACTCCCCCCTCTGGGTAGGGATGGGAGGGAGGCTCCTGGCACCAGGGGCCTGGAATCTCAGGCATGCAGCCCTGAGCTCGTGTTTCCAGAGATTGTGCCTCCTCCCCAGGACTGGGAGGCTAGGTGAACCCCAATCCAGATGCTGGACCCTGGGGTGGCCTGGGTGGGCAACTGGGGGTCCAGTGGCCCTTCTCCCTTAGCCTAGTGGTGGGTTCAGGAACTGGCCTGCCCCACTCCAGAGCCCACCCAGCTTCCTGCCTGTGATGAGCTGCACTGCTGAGAGGGTGAGGGGAGCATTTACATTTACAGGTCTTTCCAGCCTGGGGCCTGCCCTATAGCCTGAATAACCAGCTCCTCCAGGCCTGGTGTGCTGGGGGTGGGGTGCAGCCTGAGACAGCAGATCAACCCCTGACCACTGGGGTACAGACTGGTGGCATGGGATTCCCCCAGAGGCAGCCTGTCCCAGGGCTGCTGTTCCTCTTCATGGTACTGAGCTGGCTCCACCCTAGCCTGAGCCTAGGTGAGTAGGGGTTCCGGGACGGATGCTCCTGGCCAGGCCCACGGGGCTGGGGCAACTGCTGCAGTAGGTAGCAGCCTACCCCTCTGCGATTGTGGGAGGCAGCCCCAGGGGGTTCATACCCATCTCCAACGCCCCCACTGCTCACCTTTGTGCCCCATGCCCACAGAGCTGATCCCCTACACGCCACAGATAACAGCCTGGGACCTGGAAGGGAAAGTCACAGCTACCACCTTCACCCTGGAGCAGCCTCGCTGTGTCCTTGATGGGCATGCTGGCACTGGAGACATTGTCTGGCTGGTGGTGGCCCACAGCAATGGTAAGGGGCTGCTGTAGGGCTCGGTGAGGATGGGGGCTGAGGGGTGCAGTGCCCCAGGAGTTTGTCACTAGCACCTGCAATTTTGGGACCTGCTGGGGGCCACTGGGAGTGTGGGTGTGAATTTGGTTGTAATCCAGAGAGACTCTTAGAGGGTGACAAAGTCTGATTTGGGGATCCTGAGGGAGGAAGTGGTGTTGGGGGGGCTCAAGGCTGGAGGGTGGGTGAACACAGGCCCTGGGTCAGCATGACGAAGTCCATCTCTGCCCTTACACCCTGATCTGCCCTACTGTCCTACAGCCTCCAGGGGCTTCCAGGACCCACAGACCTTGGCCGAGATCCCAGCCTTCCCACGGTTGCTGACTGATGGCTATTACATGACGCTGCCCCTCTTCCTAGACCAGCTGCCCTGTGAGGACCCTGTGGGGGACAGTGGAGGCACCCCCGTGCTGCGGGTGGGCAATGACCATGGCTGCCACCAGCAGCTCTACTGCAATGCCCCCCTTCCCAGCCCTGGACCTTACCGGTGGGTTGTCTCTCCAGGGCCCTGGGAGTGGGCTGTGCAACAGGGAGGGGTCTCTGGCACCTGGGATAACCTCCCTAGCATCTTCCCAGGGACAATGGAACAAGCTCAGGCCCTCTCCTCTGCAGAGTGGACAACAGCCCAGGCTTGAGGAGGTGGGCACCAGGAAAGGTGGGGACTTAGTCAAGGTGTGAGGAGGCTTCAGGGCTGCCACCAGGGCAAGAAATGGCCTGAGGGCTGAGCTGAGAACCACTCCAGGGGATGTGAGGTGAAGAGAGCAGGAGAAAACTGAGGCACAGAGTGCCAAGTGGCCTGTTAATGTCCCAGTAGAGACAGAAGGGGAAAGCAGATGATATCTCCTTAGAGTCCAGATCAGGTGTTCTCCGGGGGACAGGGCCTAAGGGGAATAGCAATGCAGGGTAGGTATTGTTGCACCGCCTCGGTCCCCCAGCCTCCCTCTGCCCTCTCACCCACTCTTCACATCCCTCTCGCCTCCTCTGCTGCACCCTGGCTTGACTCCAGCCCTACCTTGCCCTGTCCACAGCACCAGTATCAGCCTGCTGTGTCTCTCACTATGCTCAGACTTCCCAGAGCTCCCACCTCCCACACTCTTGGTGCCTGGGTCCTGCCTCCCAGTAACAGAGCACTCCACCCCCGCCCCCCGCCTCTGGGCCTTTTGCCCAGTGCCTGCCCCTGTCAGAGGCCCTCACTCCTTATTCTGAGGTTTCACAGATCCCTCTTGTCCAGCACTACCCATCTTGGAAGGCCTGGAAACCCCTTCCCCATGTGCCCTGCAGGGCCACCTTACCCTACTCATTGTGTATATGACATTTAGTAACAGGGGCCACTGAACCAGTGTGCCTGACCTAGATTGAGTTTCTAGAGAGGGATAGCCTAGGTACTGGGGCCACAGGCGCAGGTCATATGGCTGGAGAGGTCTCAGGGCATTCTCAGAGCAGGGCCTGGTCATGGCAGAGGAGCTGCCTGGGGCCAGGCCACCGAGGGGTGCCCTGCCTGGGGCATTTGAGCCTCTGAGTCTCATTAGCCTCTCCCACTGTTTCCTGTTCCCAGTGTGAAGTTCCTCCTGATGGATGACAGGGGCTCACCCAAGGCCCAGACCAGGTGGTCAGACCACATTACTCTCCACCAAGGTAGTGATGAGTGGGGAGGGGCACCCTGGCTTCCATTGTCTGTGGAATCACCTGCCTCTCCAGGCCAGAACCCCTCTACAAAGCTGTCATGCTTGGCCGGCCCTCCCCAGACAGTGTCCTTGTCCGGCCCAAGCTAAGCACTGGTTCACCCCCATCACCAGGGGCACCAACTCTTCCTATCCCCAGTGTGCCAACCTTCAAGTGCCTAAGCCCCCGCCCAGTCACGGGCTGAAACATGCGGTCCTTCTATGGGGAACCAGGCACGTACCAGCCCCTGATGGGTGGGAGGAGAATGGTGTGGAATCCCAAGTTGGGGTCTGGGCTAGCGGGTGGGACTGTGGTTCCTGGGAGGTTTCTCTGAGCAGAGCCCAAGAGTTGTGAGTCACCAGGCTAAGGAAACCACACATTTCAAGGTCTGAGTGTAAGGTGGGGGTTGTGTGGGAGATAGACCAGGGGTGTGGGGTGGGGGTCTTGTCATCTGAAGGCCTTGACTGCCAGGTTCCAGGGCACATGGCAGTGCCCTGGTAAATCTTGAGGCCTGCAGCACCCTGCCTGCTATGTCCTAGCAGTGGGTAGGTGGGGCTTATGGTTAGAAAGAGCTTAGAAGGTGAGACCAGGGGGTGTAGCCAAGGGTGGTACCGTCTGGCAGGGCACAGATGCTGTGCCATCCTGACTGAGAGGAACACAGTGGGTTCATGGGGCTTTGTGGGGACATCAGTCAGCCAGACCTTGAGGTATGAGCATGGGTGGGGAGGGTGGGAGGTGATAGCCAACCTTGGCTCTTGGGGCAGCCTCCCAGCAGCCACTGTATGTGCAGGGAAGGACCCAGGCTCCATTGACACATGGCCAGGGCGGCGAAGTGGTGGCATGATCGTCATCACCTCCATCCTCTCTTCTCTGGCTGGTCTCCTGCTCTTAGCCTTCCTGGCAGCCTCTACTGTGCGCTTGTGAGTGTGACATCCCCAAGGGCCCCTCACCAACCCAAGACCCCTTTCCTCTCCCAGACCCCCGCCCTCCACTCACACTGTGGTTTGAGCTGGGCAGTGCCCTTCCCAGGGACAGTGCAGGGAATTCCCACCCAGGGTATCTCTCCCCTTGGGATCAGTGAGGTGGTCCTACAGCCCCTCTGAGGGCAAATTGGGAGAGGAGCTGGCTCAATCCAGCCTGTCCCTCTGTGTGTTCCCAGCCAAGGCCCTTCTCTTCCTGGACCTTGACTTCTCCCTGTGGGCCCTCTGGCAAGTTAGCTACCTGATGCCAAGGTAGTCAGGGTGGCCACCTGGAGGTGTGCCTCCAGCTAGTTCTAGAAGGAAGGCAGAAGTCAGAAGCTGCAGGTGAGTGAGCTGGGAAGGAAAGTAGGCCCTGACATATGCCTTCTTTTCCTCTCCCTGTCCAGCTCCAGCTTGTGGTGGCCTGAGGAGGCCCCTGAGCAGCTGCGGATTGGCTCCTTCATGGGGAAGCGCTACATGACCCACCACATCCCACCCAGTGAGGCTGCCACACTGCCTGTGGGCTGTGAGCCTGGCCTGGACCCCCTCCCCAGCCTCAGCCCCTAGCCTGGCCTGTGAGGCTGAGGCACAGGGCAGCAGGCAGAGAGCCAGTGCCCATGTTCCCTTGGGACCCCAGTGCTGCCCTGTCCTGCCTGGAACTGTCCTACCCGTCCTTAGTACCCCTGATCTGGCTTTGCATTTCTCTCCCTCTCCAGCATGTCTTAAGGTACATTTAGGAGAGTTTAGGGGAGGGAACCATGGTCAAGCTGGGCGGCCACCGCCACCTCCATCCTCATCTCTGCTCTGCCTGACCTCCTATGACTTGCTCTGCTGGGTGCCAGGGCCTAGGCTAGTCACAGGCATATGAGGCCTGAGCCAACATCTGTCTCTCTGTTGTACCCATCAGCAGCAGAGGCATCTTTACTGTCCTGGGGCTCAGGCCCTTAGGAAGGAAACTTGCCTGCAGGAAGGTCAGACAGTGCAGATGCACATTACGACCATCTGGCTATCGATTCTGGCCGCCACCTCCAACCCCCTTGCCACACGGATGGCTCACACACTTACTTCCATCACAAGCATTTATTGAGCACATGCTGTATGCCACAGTGTTAGATACGAGGCTTTGAACCCAGCAAATCCTGACCTTGGGGAGCTCACTACTCTGGACCTCAAATGACATACACAGATGTTACCCTGTCACCCCAATGTGCTCTTTGGGGTCCATGAACCTCCCCCATTCCCCTTACCCCCCATCCGGGGAGAACACGCTCTAGACTCCTGAGCGTCCGTCGGTCCGCAAGGCCGGTGGTTCCCGTTGTCGCCACACGGGGGCGCTGGGATGCCGCAGTGAAGCAGCCGGATGCCCCACGCGCGTGCGTACTCTTATTCCTGGTCCCTCTACCTGCCGGCGACCTGAAGTCGGGAGCCCGCGACCCTCTGCGAGGGTTGCAGGACATCAGGACTCCAGACCACCTGGAGATATTCTCCGGCCTGAAAGCCAACTGTGTGCGGTTCCATCGATACAACCTCAGTGATGGAGAAACTGAGGCTCAGTGAATCGCCGGCCGCACTCTGTCCATTGCCACCACACCCCGTGCCCGTCCCCCCGGGACGTCCTCCCAGATCCTCTGGCCTGACCACACTCCCAGCATGCAGGCCCTGCCCGTGGGGGCACCCGGGGGTGGCCCTTGGGCTGTAGCCCTCTTTAAAGGTGAATAAAGCTGGTTTGGCTTCTCCACGATGGCCAGAGTGGTGACTGCGCCGGCACAGGAGCGTTGCTGGCATCGGGGAGCCCGGCAGTCCTGCTCAGCCTCTGCCCCAGCTCTGAAGCTGCCCCGAGCCTGTCCCTCGATTGCTGTCCCTGCTATGCTTTGGGGTGCCCCCATCACCTAAAGGCACCAGAGAAACCCACTTATGTGTATGTGTCCCAGGACCAGGAAGCCCAGGACCAACTGATCAACACAGTGTGTGTGGATTCAGCAGTGCTTTCTCCCAGGCAAACGCTTTACCTACTTTTTTTTGAGACAGAGTCTCACTTTGTCACTCTTGGTAGAGTGTGGTGGTGTCACAGTTCACAACAACTTCTAATTCTTGGGCTAGAGCGATTCTCTTGCCTCAGCCTCCCAAGTAGCTGGGACTACAGGAGCCAACCACAAAGCACGGCTTTAGTTTTCTTATAGTTGTCATGGTTGTTTGGCAGGTTCGGGCTGGGTTCCAACCTACCAGCCCTGGTGTATGTGGCTAGTGCCCTAACTGCTGAGCTATTGGCGTGGAGCCAAACGAGTTACTTTCAAGCCCTTGAAGATCTCTTCCCTGGAGTCTTCTCCCCTGTCTGTCTGCACCTTACGACCCAAAAGACCTTTTCCAGGTATAGACAGAAGCAAATTCAGTCATGTGCCCTGGTGTCTGAGGTAACATTTATGCAGCCTCTTCTTTTTTTTTTTTTTTTTTGAGACAGAGCCTCAAGGTGTCACCCTGGGTAGAGTGCCGTAGCATCACAGCTCACAGTAACGTCCAACTCCAGGGCTTAAGCGATTCTCTTGCCTCAGCCTCCCAATTAGCTGGGACTATAGGCGCCTGCCACAACGCTCGGCTATTTTTTGGTTGTAGTTGTCATTGTTGTTTGGTAGGCTCGAGCTGGACTCGAATCCGCCAGCTCTGGTGTATGTGGCTGGCGCTTTAGCCGCTTGAGCTACAGGCGATGAGGCTGTGCAGCCACTTTTAAATTCCACCTCTCTGGAGCCCAGGTCCTTCTTTGTCTCTTGGAATTGGAAGAGGGTTAAATCCCCACCCTCATTAGCTACCTCAAGTAGGGCCTTCTCACATAGCCTTGTCAACACCTGAGACACCCTGCTAGGGGTCTGGCCTTGGAGGGGTGTGGCAGGGAGGAGGAAGGGCTGCTGGTATTTGCTGAATGCAAAGGTGAATGAATCCACCCAGAGACCAAGGATCAGCTAGGAGCCGGCATTGCTACAGACCTGGGGCCTTCTAAGCACATTCTTAGTGCCAGAATCCATGCTGATCCCAAGCACAGCCCTGGTAGCTTCCCAAACATGCCTGTTGCTGTCCCTCCCATTTGCACAGCCTCATGAATTCCCTGGAGAGCTACTCTCACCCACTAGGGCTGCCTAGGGCTTGACCTTGGAAAGCCTCCAAATAGACTTGGCAACTCCCTGAATCATAGCCCGAGGGCCAGGGGAGCCCAGGGGAGGCTCCTGGCTCCAATTAAGGGTCACAGGGGCTTCCTAAGGGTGATTTCCAAGCTAAAACTGGAAGGGCAAATGGAAGTTAATAGAGGAGGAAAGAAAGAGAGAGGAGAGGGAGCTCCTTAGAGAGACCAGGTATATTACCAAACCTACAAAAGGTCTGGTTGCTCACCACATAGAAAACCAATTACTGAGATGATAAGGATTGCCCAGGAAGAAAGAGAATTTATTATGGAAGATGTCAGCCAGGAGATAGAAGAACTGCCTCAAATCTGTCTCCTCAACTGAAGATAAGAATTTTTATAATGGGTTCAAGAAGATGGCCAAATGCATTGGGAAGTTTGTGTTGAAATCAAGGCTTGCAGGATGTCTAATTTAGAAGTCACAACTCAGTGATGGATGGTGAGTCTCAGTGTTGTTATCCTGGGAAGATTCTACCTATTCTGGGAACAAGTCAAAAGGTAAAAAGATTAGCTAAACAGAAAGATTATAGTGTCCTGGTTATCTAGCCTCACTGGTCTGGGAATCCAAAATGTAAGAAAGCTACAGGGAGAATATACATGGGGTGAGTGGCTTTGTGTTTGCTCATAGACTTGACTACAACTCTTCCCCTTTTCTTCTTCACTCAATCTTGGGGAGTCAGGGCTTTAATCTACCTGGCTGCCTCCTGCTGAGATAGGGCACATTTGGGGTATGACGAGTGAAGGTGCTGAGCCTGCTATTGAAAGTACTCAGTGCCTGTAGCTCAGCCACATAAACCAGGGCTGGCAGGTTCGAAACCAGCCCAGGCCTGCCAAACAACAATGACAACTACAACAACAACAAAAAATAACCGGGCGTTGCAGTGGGGACCTGTAGTCCCAGCTACTTGGGAGGCTGAGGCAAGAGAATTGCTTAAGCCCAAGAGGTTGAGGTTGCTGTGAGCTGTGATGCCACAGCACTCTACTGAGGGTGACATAGTGAGACTCTGTCTCAAAAAAAAAAAAAAAAAAAAGAAAGTACTCACGAGTCTTAAGTTGATGATTAGATGTGTCCAATGTCATTACTTGAGTGCTTTAATATATTGCTTTATAGCAACACTTTAACTTGCATTTGATTAATGTATTTTCTATGAGGTAAATTAGAAAAATAATTTGTAAAAGGGAGAAACCAAATTTTCTTTTCTTTCTTTTTTTTTTTTTTTTTTTTTTTTTTTGCAGTTTTTGGCCGGGGCTGGGCTTGAACCTGCCACACCCATTATATGGGACTGGCGCCCTACTCCTTGAGCCACAGGCACCACCCTTTTCTTTCTTTTTTTTTTTTGAGACAGAGTCTCACTATGTTGCCCTAGGTAGAGTGTTGTGGCATCACAGCTCACAGCAACCTCAAACTCTTGGGCTTAAGTGATTCTCTTGCCTCAGCCTCCCAAGTAGCTGGGACTACAGGCACCCGCCACAACACCTGGCTGTTTTTTGGTTGGAGTTGTCATTGTTGTTTAGCAGGCCTGGGTGGGCTTGAACCCACTAGCCTCAGTGTATGTGGCTGGCACTCACCCTACTCACTGAGCTAGGGGGTGCCAAGCCAGGAGAGACCAAATTTTAAGATCCCAGAAATATCAGAGCCAATTCTCTGAGGAATCAGGATATTCCTGAGAACCAATCTCCCTGCCCTGGTCCATCCTCTCCAACATATTGCAACCAAGAAGCCTGCAGTATGATTTTATCAGTACATAGTTTTACTTCTGCTAAAGTATTATATGCATGTAGCATGAGGAATTAGCTATAATGCAAACACCCCCTTGTCCTGCTAAGATATAATCAAGAACTATGCAATTATCAAGAGTGACTTCATCTAAAGAGTCTAAAGATTTTGCTGGGCAGCTATTGTAGCTGCAGTTTCATTAGCACTTATCCTCAAGGTGTAGCTAGGTCGTGAAGCATGTGTTGTCAATCAGCCACTACCCACCAGGGTAGTAAGGTATCCCCGAAGAAACATCCATCCCCACCTGGGATCCTTCCCAGGGGATACTGTCCTGGTGTAGCCTGGTGTTCCCAGATGGAAACTCCATCCAAAATACCCCTAGTTACCCATGAAAACAATTTTATGGAACTAGTCCTTTTGGTGTCTGAGTCCTTATGTGCAGAGAAGGAGTAATAGAATAGCTTGGCCATCATCTGCCTCTTTAATGCTTGCATGGTCTCAAGGCTGTCTTTCTTTTTAACATGCAGAAACACGTGTCTGGAGCATAAGTCATAGTCATATGCCTGAGAAGATGGCAAAGCTGTTTCTTCTAACCAAGGGTCTGTGGTGGCCAAATCATAGCCCCCTAAGGGAGATCATCCCCAGGAGTCTAGGCAAGATCTATAACATTTTGGCTAAGGGGGGGGGGTATCTAATCCAGATCCCTATTAGGGGAATATGCTTATTTACCATCACTCTAATCCTGGGGGTTTGTAGAGACCGGATGTTCCCATGAGGAGGCCAAGAAGAAACGGGGAGTTTTGAGTCCCAGTCTTGACCAAGTGAGTCTTAGCAGTATTCAACTCTTTTGGGATTTTGAACATTTTTTTTTTTTTTTTTTTGAGACAGAGCCTCAAGCTGTTGACCTGGGTAGAGTGCTGTGGAATCACAGCTCACAGCAACCTCCAACTCCTGGGCTCAAGCGTGTCTCCTGTCTCTGCCTCCCAAGTAGCTGGGACTACAGGCACCCACCACAATGCCCGGCTATTTTTTGGTGGCAGCCATCGTTGTTTGGTGGGCCTGGGCTGGATTCGAACCAGGTGTATGTGGCTGGCACCTTAGCCATTTGATCCACAGACGCTGAGCCATTTTCAAAGGTACATTTTGGGACATCAGAAAAGTTGTACACCAATTGAATGAGGAGATCATGATGATTTAGGACGGACTGAGGTTTAGAGTGGGATATATAACATTTGGGTAGATCAACCAAGGAAGCAAGGGGTCTGAGAGATTCAAATTAATAAATTATCCTTTCCGGCAAAGAAGGACAGGACTGTCAGAACAATTAAAGTTCCAAGTTCAGAGTTTCAATGTATCCTACCTGCTAGTGGGCTTAGCCGGAAATAATAATGCAAGATCACTTTGGGGCTCACCAGTCCAATCTGACTTCATTTTGTCTCCCAGCTTTAAGGAGTGGTTTCCTTATTTTTTGGAGACAGAGTCTCATGGAGTTGCCTGGGTAGAGTGCCCTGGCATCATCATACCTCATAGCAACCTCAAACGCTTGGGCTTAAGTGATCCCTTTGCCTCAGTCTCCTGAATAGTTGGGACTACAGATGTGCACCACCAACCCGGCTACTTTGTCTATTTTTAGTAGAGATGAGGGTCTCACTCTTGCTCAGGATGGTCTCAAACTCTTGAGCTCAAGCAATCCTCCTGCCTCAGCCTCTCAGAGTGCTAGGACGATGTGCCACCATGCCTAACTAGTTTTTCTATTTTTTGCAGAGATGGGGAGTCTCACTCTTGGTCAGGCCGTCTTGAACTCTTAAGCTCAAGTGATCCACCCGCCTCAGTGTCTCAAAGTTCTAGGATTATAGGCATGAGCCGCCAGACTTTGTTTGTTTGAGACAGAATCTCCCTTGATTGCCCTTGGTAGACTGCTGTGGTGTCTTAGCTCACAGCAACCTCAAACTCTTGGGTTCAAGTGATCCTCTTACCTCAGCCTCCCAAGTAGCTAGGACTACAGGCACCCACCACAATGCCCAGTTATTTTTTAGAGATGGGGTCTCTCTCTGGCTCAAGCTGGTCTCAAACCCGTGGACTCAGGCAATCCACCCGCCTCAGCCTCCCAAGTGTTGGGATTACAGGCATGAGCCACTATGCCTGGCGCTTTTTTGTTTATAAGCCAATTTTGATCATTATATTTAGAGAATCCCCGGCCATTTTTTTTTTTTTTTTTTTTTTTAGCTTTTTCTAATTCCTTTTCACAATAACCAAAGAGAGGGTATCAAAGTCAATTGTCAATTCATTTGCTAGGCTGTTTTCTTGGACACCAAGTCTATCATAGTTTTTTTTTTTTTTTTGGTTATATGAGTATGTATCTTTTGATGTCATAAACAGTACATGGTAGCTACCTCCTCAAGCAGAAAAACTGCTTTTAATAATTCAAAAATCTATGGCCCATACTTAACCTCCGTATTTTCAGAGGTAAGGTACCCTTTCTCCTTTTAAATAGTTCCATGTACATGCATGCACCACCATAAAAGCATACTTGGAATCAGTATAAATATGGATATGCTATTTTTCCTGTGATATAGGGCTCTACTCAGTGGAATCCATTCGGCCTTCTGGGCAGATGTTCTGGGGGTTGGACCTTGTGTCTCCATTACCTGTTGGTTGGAAACGATGCTACCCAGGTTTTCACTGTTCCATAGAGCTGCTTCTATCCATAAATCTCCTCCTCTGGGTCTGGCAAGGGCTGATCAGTCAAATCTGGGCAACTAGAACATAGTTGGTATGAATCAGGTCCACATGTGCCCTTCCAGGTCATCCAGGCAGAATCTGAAAGTTAGTCAAGGGAGCAAGCAGAGCCACTTGCAAAGCACAAGCATGTTCTAGAGGAAACCCAGCATGTATTTGAATCTTCTGGAAGGTCACGTCAGCCTGCGATTTACTTAATAATTTTAATTTAAATTTTTAAAATTTAAAAATTAAATTTATTTTATTTATTTATTTTGAAATAGAGTCTCACTCTGTCACCCAGGCTAGAGTGGCATGGTGTCAGGCTGGCTCACAGCAACCTCCAACTCTTGGACTCAAGTGATCCTCCTGCCTCAGCCTCCCAAGAAGCTGGAAGACACCACAATGTCTGGCTATTTTTTCTACTTTTAGTACATATAGATTCTTGCTCTTACTCAGGCTGGTCTTGAACTCCTGAGCTCAAGCAATCCACCCACCTTGGCCTCCCAGAGTGTTAGGATTACCAGCAGGAGCCAAGCCTAAAGTTTAGAGAGAAGATTTCTACCCAACAGTGAGAGAATGCACTTGGGCATGTGAAAAAAGCTGTGTGCAAGGAAAGAATTTCTGATAACACAATTTCCAAAGGAGGAGAAAATAGTTTTGAGAGGGTTCTCTGGACACTCTGGTCACCAGCATTGAATCCTTAGTAAGCTTGGCCAATTTAAAATTTAATACTAATCATGCCAGTATGGATCAGGAAATCAATTGATTTTTTCTTCCCACCTTTTTTATTTTACCAGGGGCTCCTGGTGGAAGAGGTCAATCATGGATCTGTAATTTCCACAAATCTTGGAGAGCTGTAGGGCCCCATATCTTTTTTTTTTTTTTGAGACAGAGTCTCACTATGTCACCCTTGGTAGAGTGCTGTGGCGTCACAGCTCACAGCAACCTCAAACTCTTGGGCTTAAGCAATTCTCTTGCTGGACTAAAGGCGCCCCCCACAATACCCAGCTATTTTTTTTGTTGCAGCTGGCCTGGGCCCTTGGTATATGTGGCTGGCGCCATAGCCACTGTACTACAGACACTGAGCTGTCCTGTCTTATTTCTTGAACCTTGTTCAGGCTTTTAGTTTTGGGAGCATCCCTTTGGGACCAGGATATAATCTTAGGAGCATTGACTCTTAATCATCTGTACTGTCTGGATTCCAGTTGGGATCATGAACTCCAGTCCTCACCTTGTCATTTAGGTCTTCCACATACAATCAGTCAACTTCCTTTAGAGTCTTTTCTAAGACAATGTGACATTCCTGCAAAGTTATAAAAATGTTGAGCAGGGGCTCCGCACCTGTAGCTCAGCGTCTAGGGCATCAGCCACATACACTGGAGCTGGAGGGTTCGAATCCACCCCAGGCCTGCCAAACAACAATGACAACTACAACCAAAAAATAGCCAGGCATTGTGGTGGGCGCCTGTAAGTCCCAGCTACTTGGGAGGCTGAGTCAAGAGAATTGCTTAAGCCCAAAAAATATAATCCATGAATAGTATTATAGTTTAAGAATCCCTTAGGGCCTATGTTTCCCGAGGCTGAGGCAAGAGAATTGCTTAAGCCCAAGAGTTTGAGGTTGCTATGAGCTGTGACACCCCGGCATTCTACTGAGGGCGACATAGTGAGACTCTTTCTCAAAAAAAAAAGAATGTTGAGGAGGGTCTAGATCTCTGCCCAGGTGGGATGATACATGGTGAAAATAGGCCCAAACAGATCAGTTATATGCTTCAGGTTGCCCTGTAGGCAGGATTATTCCATTTCCAGTTGTATAAATCAGAAGTGGTGAGTGAGCTGCAAACCCATGTTAATGCAGCTGGTTTTTCATCTTCCTTCCTTCCTACAGGAACCTGCTTCAAACAAAATTGCCTTGGCCAAACTGCAGTACCCCGAAGGAGTGTGAGGGAGATTCAACTTCCCAGGCTTCCCAGGGCTCAGAAAAGGAATAAAGTGAAAGAGACATGGCTGAGGAGCCAATGTGTGTGTGTGTGTAGGGGGTGGTGGTGGTGAAATAGCGGCCTCTGGCTCATAGCAGACCTAAGAAAGGGATTCCTGGAAGGAGTTGAAGTGCCCAGGCTGGAGCCAGCCAAGGTCCGCTTCAGAATGAAAGTTCTTCTCCGGTGGCAGGACAGGAGTCTTGAGTTTGGATTCGCACTCTCTGACCTTTTTGAAGGCTTCTGTCCTCTGCACTAGAATCTTACATTTAATCTAATATGGCTTGTTTGAATAAAAAAGCATAAAAGACTGTACATAAAGGATTTTGTCCCCTTTCCTAAGACAATAACAGAAAAAATATAATTCATGAATAGTATTATAGTTTAGGGATTCCTTAGGGCCTATGTTTCCCCAGACCCAAGAGAGTCCTGAGGCCAAACAGTATCATAAACAAATACCATTTTCTTCTTCATAGGCACAGAACTACATTCAGACCAGTCTTAAAGAATGCAACTCAAAGGGCTGCATTCAGGAGTTGAATTCTGACTTCCCATGGTCACACACACACCAACCCACTCAACCATTCAATACCCACAAAAAGACAAACAAATTGGCTTCATTTCCAATAAATAAGTACAGGACTGCCAGATCAAAACAGAGCCATTTCCACTCTCTCAAATAATGGGGGCTTTTCCAATCCCAAATCAAATGGCAATCCCCTCAGAATCCCCCAATTTGAGAGGGGTGTTCTTTATCATGCAGTACCCTCGAATGTCACTCACTCATCTGGACACAGGTGCTAAGATCCAGGGATCCATTCTTCCAAGGCAATCAGGGATATGCTTGAAGCTGGTGATGGCTGGCCAGCAAGCCACAAGCAGCCATTCCCCATACAGGCCACCAAGATCTATTACCTCGAATTTTGACTGAGGCTTGGTTGCTCACCACACAGAAAGTCAATTACTGAGACAATGAGGATTGCCAAGGAAGAAAGGGCATTTATTATAGATGACATCAGCCAGAAGATGAGCGAACTGCCTAAATCCATCTCTTTGGGTTTTTTTGTTGATTTTTTTCTCTTTTCTTTCTTTCTTTCTTTTTTTTTCTTTTTTTCTTTTGAGACAGGTGTTTTGTCTCATTTTGTCACAGTGGTGACATCATAGCTCATTGCAACCTGAAACTCCTGGTTAAAGCAATCCTACCTCAGCCTCCCAAGTAGCTGGGACTATAGACATGTGCAACTACCCAATTTTTTCTATTTTTAATAGAGTCAGGATCTTACTCTTGCTTAGGCTGGTCTCGAACTCCTTTGCTCAAGCAGTTCTCCTGACTTGGCCTCCCAAAGTGCTAGGATTATGGGCATTAGCCACTGCTCTCAGCTAGATGGTAGGGGTTTTTATAAGGGGTCAAGAAGGCAGCTACATGCATTTGGGAAGATTGTATTGAAATCAAGGTATGCAGAAGTTCTAATACAGAAGTCACAATTGATGAATGGTGAATCTCATTGTTGGTATCCTGGGAAGAATCTGCCAATTCTGCGAAACAACTCGAAAGGTAAAAAGGGCTTGGCACCTGTAGCTCAGCGGCTAGGGCGTCACCCACATACACCAGGGCTGGCGTGTTCAATCCTGACTTGGGCCTGCCAAACAACAATGACAACTACAACAAACAAAAATAGCCAGGCGTTGTGGCTGACGCCTATAGTCCCAGCTACTTAGGAGGCTGAGGCAAGAGAATCGCTTAAACCCAAGAGTTTGAGGTTGCTGTGAGCTGTGACGTCACAGCACTCTACTGAGGGCAACATAGTGAAACTGTCTCAAAAAAAAAAAAAAAAGAAAGAAAAAATGTAGGGCAGTGCCTGTGGCTCAAAGGGGTAGGGCGCCAGCTCCATACACCGGAGGTGGAGGGTTCAAACACAGCCCTGGCCGAAAACTGCAAAAAAAATAGAATTAAATAAATAAATAAATAAATAAATAAATAAAAAGGTTAGCTAAACAGAAAGATTATAATGTTCTGGTCATGTAGCCTTACTGGCTTGGGAATCCAAAATGTAAGAAGGCTACAGGGAGAACATATATGCGGGGGATTGCTTTGTGTTTGTTCATGGACTTGACTATAACCCCCCCCCTTTTTGTTCACTTGGTCTTGGGGAATCAGGGCTTTAATCTATCTGGCTGCTTCCTGGTGAGATAGGGCACAGTTAGGGTATGAGGAGTGAAAGTGTTGAGACTGCTGTTTAAAGTACTCATGAGTCTTTTTTTTTTTTTGAGACAGAGTCTCACTCTGGCACCCTTACTAGAGTGCCGTGGCATTATAGCTCACAGCAACCTAAGTTCTTGGGCTCAAGTGATCCTCTTGCCTCAGTTTTTCTATTTTTAGTGGAGAAGGTGTTTTGCTATTACTCAGGCTGGTGCTCATGAGTCTTAAATTGATGATTACATTTCTCCAACATCATTATTTCAGTGCTTTTGGGTGGCATGCTTGGTGACCAGGGGACTAGAAGGAACCAAGCCTGGACTAGGGCAGACAAAGCGGGTGGGAGAGGAAGGAGTGGATTCCAGAAATACTTAGGAAGTGGCCATAAGATTGGGAGATGAGGCAGAGGGAAGAGCTCACACCCACAGCTTCTGCTGTGGGCCTGGGTGGAAATGTAAAATAGGGGTCCTCTGTGCTGTGAAAGTGCTCCAGCAGATCCCCTGGACACAGAGGTCCTAGGGAACATCATTTTAACAGCAGGTGTGTTCCACAGAATGTTAACAGATTGTTAATATTTTACGATGCCTGCCATGAGTAAGCTGGAGTCTTCTACCTGTGCAGTGCCTGATGGTGGTTTCTGCCCTGGGCTGTGATGGCCACCATGCCAAGGTGTTACCACCCAGCACAGGCAAGGTCACCCTGGGTCCTGGGGAGCCATTCCAGGGTGTTCTGTGCCAGAGTCACACTCAGGAGGGTCATTGGTCAGACCCCAGTCCCGTGCAGGTCAGCTAGTGACAGCCCTCACCACATTGTGAAGTATCTTTCATTAAAGTTTTAGGCTCAGCGTGCATAACTCAATGGTTAGGACGCTGGCCACATTCACCAGGGCTGGTGGGTTCAAACCCGGCCCAAGCCTGCTAAACAACAATGACAACTACAACAACAAAAAAAATAGCTGGGCATTGTGGCAAGGGCCTGTAGTCCCAGCTATTTGGGAGGCTGAGGCAAGAGAATCGCTTAAGCCCAAGAGTTTGAGGTTGCTGTGTGCTACCGAGGGTGACATAGGAGACTCTGTCTCAAAAATAAATAAGGGTGGCGCCTGTGGCTCAGTAGGCAGGGCACTGGCCCCATATACCGAGGGTGGCGGGTTCAAACCCTGCCCTGGCCAAACTGCAACAAAAAAATAGCCGGGCGTTGTGGCAGGCGCCTGTAGTCCCAGCTACTTGGAAGGCTGAGGTGAGGGAATCACCTAAGCCCAACAGTTGGAGGTTGCTGTGAGCTGTGTGACGCCAAGGCATTCTACCATGGGCGATAAAGTGAAACTCTGTCTCTACAAAAATAAATAAATAAAGTTTAAAAATTTTTCCCAGGACTGTATTTGGGGAAGTGCCATGAAATCCGTTGGTCCATAACATAATGGCTCAGTGGTTTAAAACAATTTCATTGTTAAAAAGGAAAAACAGCACAGCTGTGGGGGTGATGACTTGCAGGTGATTCATGAGGCCAAAAGTCAATGGAATCAGGATGGCAGCAGGTGCAAACAGGCAGGCGGGCAACACCCTCCCACCCTCTCACCTCCTGTGCTCATTTTACCTCCCTGGTGTCTCTGAACTACCATTTCTCTCTGTCATACCCCCAATCCCCAGGATGACCCCTCTGGCCTCTCACTGGGACAACAGCAGCTGCTTCTCACTGGACTCCCCCTTCCATTCCTGACTCCCATCCAGAGGAACCAGGTTGTAAACCTGATTTTATAGTATCTCTGCTCGCAACTCTTGGGGCCTTCATGCTGCAAGCACTGAATCTAGATCCATCCCTGATTCGCCCATTGCTCTCTGCACTGCAGCCACACAGACCCTTTTTTCGCGCCTCCTGCTGCAGTTTGAGACGGTTTGCACTTGCTTTCCTCTTCATGCAGAACACTCCACCTGGCTCCTCTCCTCTAGTCCCTTTCTCAGCTCCAGCATCTCTTCCTCAGGGAAGCCCTTCCTGACCTCTCACCTCTCCTAGAGCTTTGTCCTTTCCCTTATGGCATGTTTTTCATGTTGTGATTAGACATTTAAAACTGTGAGCTTGGTCAGGCATAGCGGCTATGTCTGTAATCCTAGCACTCTGGGAGGCCAAGCTGGGAAGATCGCTTGAGCTTAGGAGTGTGAGACCAGCCTGAGCAAGAGTGAGACCCCCATCTCTACTATAATTTTAAAAATTAGCCTGGTGTGGTGGTACATGCCTGTATCTCAGCACTCAGGAGGCTGAGGCAAGAGGATTGCTTGAGCTCAGGAGTTTGAGGTTGCTGGGAACTAGGCTGAGGCCATGGCACTATAGCCCAGGCAACAGAGCAAGACTCTGTTTAAAACAAAAACAAGCCCCCCCCAAATTATGTAAATTCTAGGAAGGCATGGACCACATCTGAATTGGCTCACCAGGATATCCCCTAGAGCTAGCACAGTACCTGAACCCCAATAGGTGCTGGAGTTCAATCATAGCTCACTGCAGCCTCAAACTCCTGGTCTCAAGTGCCACAATCCTCCTACTTCTGTCTCTTGAGGATCTGGGGCACAGGTATGAACCAACATACCTGGCTACTTTTTTTTTCTATTTTTGTAGAGATGGGGTCTTGCTATGTTGCTCATGCTGGTCTCAAACTCCTGGCCTCAAGCAATCCTCCTGCCTTGGCCTCCCCAAGTGCTGGGATTACAGGCATGAACCACCATGTTTGACCTGAATGCCTTTTGTAAAAGGCAAATACATCTTCATACTCTTTTTAAAAATTTCAGTGGCATTGAGATATAATTCAGATATCATATGATATGCATATATATTTATTTATTTATTTAGATACAGAGTCTTACTTTATCGCCCTCGGTAGAATGTGGTGGCATCACAGCTCACAGCTACCCCCAACTCCTGGGCTTAGGCAATTATCATGCCTCAGCCTCCCGAGTAGCTGGGACTGCAGCCACTGGCCACAACGCCCAGCTATTTTTTTGTTGCAGTTTGGCTGGGGCCAGGTTTGAACCCACCACCCTCGGTATATGGGGCCGGCACCCTACCCACTGAGCCACAGGTGCCACCCTATTTATTTATTTTTTTTGAGACAGAGTCTCACTATATCACCCTCGGTAGAGTGCTATGGCATCACAGCTCACAGCAACCTCAAACTCCTGGGCTTAAGCAATTCTCTTGCCTCAGCCTCCCAAATAGATAAGATTACAGGCGCCCACCACAATGCCTGGCTATTTTTTTTGTTGTGGTCGTCACCGTTGTTTAACTGGCCCAGGCCGGGTTTGAATCTGCCAGCCTTGGTGTATGTGGCCAGTGCCATAACCACTGTGCTACAGGTACCGAACCATTAGCAGGTTTTTGTTCTTCAGGGCATTACCTGGGTTTGTGACTGCCTGGGCATTGGGGCCAGTGTGGGGCAGAGCAGGGATCAGCCCTTGGACTCATCACTCCTGCCTGAGAGCCTCAGTTTTCCTGTCTATATAAGGGGACAGCAACTCCTACCACACAGGGCTGCTGTTAGGCAGTGGGGTGGGGGTGAGGGGAAGATTTGCACATCTACATGCTTAGGTAATGAGTTTTCATTTTCCTTTGAGGTGCTTTTTTCTTTTTCTTTTCTTTTCTTTTTTTTTTTTAGACAAGAGTCTCAAGTTGTCACCCTGGGTAGAGTGCCATGGTGTCACAACTCATAGCAACTTCAAACTCTTGGTCTTAAGTGATTCTCTTGCCTCAACTTCCCAAGTAACTGGGACTACAGGCGCCCACCACATGCCTAGCTATTTTTTTGTTGCAGTTGTCATTGTTGTTTAGCTGGCCCAGGCTGCGTTCAAACACGCCAGCCTTGGTCTATGTAGCCAGCACCCTGCCCCCTGGGCTATAGGCACTGCCTTTGAGGTGCTTTTTTATAATTTAGATAAAGCTGTCACTTCAACCATGCATTGCTGCCACCTCAGAGGCCCTCACCTCTTCCCCAGGCTTGGGGACACAAGGTCATTTTGCAGCACTCAGCCCTCCCCACTGACCATAGGGGTCCCAGCTGAAGCACTGAGTGAGCATCTCCAGCCCTTGGCTATGCTGCTAGGCAGTGGGCCCAGCTGGGCACCTTCCTGGAGCCCCTCTTGTCCCTGCCTACAGGGTCCTGGGAAGCCAGCCAGCCTGTGGCACTGCCTTCTCAGGAGGGGCTGGCAAGAAACAGAGCCAAGGGCCACGAGGGCCACACCTAACTATACACTCTGCAGCCGCCCCATGCCCTCCCCTGGAGCTCACTGAGGCTCCAAGGGCCCAACAGAGGGCTCAGATCCTGCTCATTGGGACAGGGAGGTACAGCCACTGTCACAGCCTGAATTGTGTCCCCTCAAAACTCCTATGTCAAAGTTCTAACCCCAGAACCTTAGAATGTGACTGTTTGGAGACAGGGCCTTTGAAGAGGACACTGAGTTAAAATGAGGCCATCAGGGCCAGTGGTCTGGTGAACAGAGATCAGGACAGAGAGAGATCAGAGACATAGGGCCATGCATGCACAAAGACAAGGCCATGAGGCGAGGCAGCAAGAGAGTGGCCGTCTACAAGCCAAGCAGAGGATAGGCTCCTCAGGAGAAACCAGACTTGGGGTACCTTGATATGGGATGTCTCAGCCCCAACCTAGGAGGACATAAATGTCTGTGGTTTTCTGTGTGGAGGCAGCCAGGGCTAGCTAATGTACCCCCATGATGGCCGGGGGTGGAGGATGAGTGTTCGTGGAGGTGGACACACGGGGCAGGTGTTAGTGATGGAGACTGCCATTAATGGAGAGGCAACAGGCAAACCAGAGGGCCAGAACATTCCAAGCAGAAGGAACCCTATGTGTAAAGGCTGCAAGACAGGACAGGGCCTGGGGTGACAGCTGAGCAGATTGAAGCCTTCCAGGTGAACTTGGAGGAGTGCAGTCTGGAGCCTGCTGGCCACTGTCCTGCCCTGGCATTGCCCCACCCTTTCACCCTCCTTAACTGCTCCCACCATGCATGGCTCCAACTCCCGTGGACAGAGCCCAGGGTCCTCCCTTTGCTTCATGTGCCGTGTGAGCCCCACCAGGCTCTCTGCCTCCCCTGACCTCAGTTTTCCCTTGGTAAAATTAGTGTTGAATCTAAACAACCTCTGAGCTCCCTTTGGGCTCACACTCTGATCTAGCCTCCTCAGAACCCCCTCCCTATGAGCCAAGCAGGCCTGGGTTGGCCATGGGGAAAGAATGTGTTGCCCTTGACAACCAATCTTCCTGCTGGCTTCTCCCCCTGAGAGACAGAGAGGAACTTCGCATTAGTCATGGGCCTCTCCCTCCTCCTGCCCCACCCTCCCTTCCCTAGCAGAGGTGGCCAAGAGGCCCCAAGAGAGTCAAGGGACCTTGGGGCTTAGATCATCAGATCTCTCTGGATGCCTCTTCCATGGGGATTGGGGGCAGGGAGTTGGGCAACACCAAGCATCTCAGTGACCTGGGGCTGGTGGGGTATGGAGCTGGAATTCAGGAGGGTAAAGCTGGCCCGGCCATGGCTCACACCTATAATCCTAACACTCTGGGAGCCCTTCTCTCAGGATAGGACTTCTGAGCTATCAGGACCAGGAACATGGGAGTAGGGAGGCTTCTGCCCAGAAACTAACATGCTGGTCATTGCCCTGATAAGGTGGCACCATGGGCCACCTGGCCAGACACACAGAGCAGAGCTGTGTTCCTAATATCTGTCAAAAATAACTACTAGAAGTATTGTGCTAGACCCCAGGCCCAGCACTGGGGATACATTGACGGAAGTAAACAAATCTGATCCCTGCCCTGTGAGTTATAGTCCTATGGAGACAAGAGGTTTTGCTAAACAATGATAAACTACCCAGTGACTTAGAATCGTGATAGAATAAAACATACTGTAAAGTTACAGCAATTAAAATAGTCTAATATTGTTGTTTGAGTAGATAGATTGATCCAAGGTATATAACAGAAAGTCTAGAAGCTGACCCAGACACAAACACATCACACACACACTCCTTAGGTGCGAATGTCTCTTGACTCTAGAGGTGTAAGATGCATCAGAGGCATTCATTTTTCTAAACAGAAGCAAATCTTGGCCAGGTGAGGTGGCTCATGCCTGTAATCCTACTGGGAAGCCAAGATGAGAGGATTGCTTAAGCTCAGGAGTTGAAGACAGACCAGAGCAAAGTGAGACCCCCATCTCTACTAAAAATAGAAAAACTAACCAGGCTTTGTCTTGGGCACCTGTAGTACCAGCTAAGGCAGAACGATCCCTTGAACCCAGGAGTTTGAGGTTGCTGTGAGCAGATGCCATGGCACTCTAGTGTGGGGCAACAGAGCGAGACTCTGTGTTAATAATAATAATAATAGCAAGTAGAAGCCACTCTTATTCCTAGTGCCCAGTCTCTCTGGGAAGTGGGCCCACTGTGAGCCACTTTGTGTGGCTTCTCTCCCCTCCTCAGCTTGTGCCAAGCCTCCAGGGCTGATCTAGTCTAGGAAGGTTAGAACAGGTAGAGGTGGGGTTGGCTCAGCGCTTGTAGCACAAGTGGTTATGGCGCCAGCCACATATGCCGAGGGTGGTGGGTTTGAACCCAGCCTGGGCCAGCTAAACAACTGCAACAAAAAAATAGCTGGGCGTTTTGGCAGGTGCCTGTAGTCCCAGCTACTTGGGAGGCTGAGGCAAGAGAATCGCTTAAGCCGGAGAGTTGAGGTTGCTGTGAGTTGTGACGCCACAGCACTCTACCGAGGGCAACATAGTGAGACTCTGTCTCAAAAATAAATAAATAAATAAATAAATAAATAAATAAATAAATAAAATAGAGGTGGAGTCTCTGGTCTTGGGTCCACCCTGGTCCCCCTGTTGCACTCAGCATCTCTGCTGCACGCAGCATTGCTGAGAGCTGCTCACTCTGCCTGTCTGAAAGGCTAGTGGCCATAGTCTCCCTGCAGACCAAGGACTCAGCCTGGGGTCCCTGCTCTGAGGACCTGCAGAGTCCAGGCTCCTCCGTCCGCATGTTATCCCCACCTTGGCCCTATACTACAGTTGCAGAGACATGCAGGGCAATCCTCCAGGAGGTGGCAGGTCCTTCAGACTGGACTGTGTCTTTGCTTGTCTGTTGCCTGGCAACCACCTTCCCCCACAGAAGTCACCTGTAGCAGACCCAGGATGACAGAAGCAGAGGGCACTCCTGGATCCCTGTGGATCTGGGAAGGACCTCTCATACCTGCGCCTGGGATAGGGGGAGCAGCAAACTTAGCCAGCTGGTGGCCCGAGCAGGCTGTGGTTGTGGACACCCTAGAACCTATGGCAGCTTGCCCAGATCAAGCTGGAAGGCGACACTGAGGATCCATAACTCTGCAGGATAGGATGAAAGTGGCATTTCAAATCATTAAGGAAAAGATGTTTTTTTTTTTTCCAGTATTTTAGTATTTGAATAACTGGCTAACTTCAGAAAAAATAACTCAATCTAGTATAATAGCAAAAATAAATTCTAAGAGGATTTTTAAGTTCATTCAATAAATACATAGAGATCTACTCTGCTGCAGTCACAGGGCCGGGTTATAGGGGGTGCTGAGTTTCCTGTCATTGGAAGGCTTATGGGGTAGACAGATTGGTGCCCGCACTTAGGCCTGGAATCTGCATCTGTGAGTTTGCATCACTTGATCACTTCTTGTTCTTGGAAAAGGCCAGTCTTGGGGCTAAACCTGAAGCAGCAGCTGGAGTCCCAGGCAGAGGCAGGGAAACTTATGGAAAGGTGTCCACTGGGAGGCAGGGTAGGGGAGCCCTGATTTGTAGCATTTGATGATTTCCATGCTGAAATAGTTCCCTGTGGCCAACTGGAAGCTGTCAGATTGATGTCACTGGTGCTGAGCTAAGAAGAGAGGGTATAGCAGGCTCTCCTGAGCCAGGTCTGGGTGCTCCAGTTCGTCTCTGCACTTGACCCCGCATCAGTGCTCTTCTCCCCTCCACCTCTTCCCCAAAAGGTGTCCTTTCAGGAGCCCGTCTCTGCTCAGCCTTGAGGAGTTTCATGTCTAAGGTTTTATCCTTTATTCTTTTTTTTTTGGGAGGGGGAGACAGATTCTCACTCTATTGATCCAGCTAAAGTGTAGTGGCATCATCATAGCACACTGCAGCCTCCAACTCCTGGCTTTAGTGATCTTGGGTCTCAGTCTTCCAAGTAGCTGGGACCACAGGCACCTGTCATCACACCCAATTGATTTTTTTCAATTTTTAGTAGAGATAGAGTCTTGCTCTTGTCCAGGCTGGTCTCAAACTCCTGAGCTCAAGGGATCTTCCCACCTCAGCTTCCCATAGTGCCAGGATTACAGGTATAAGCCACCATGCCCAGCCTGTGTTCAATTTTAAACTATTGCTGTTTCTTTACCAGGTTGTCCCTGTCCCTGCCTCTGTTGGAAGGACCGACCCATTCTGGGGGTGGCCACTGTGACCCCTCCTTTCCAAGTCTAGTCAGGTGAACACCCATGGGATACAAGGGAAGAGTCCAGCAAATGTCTTCTACTAGATGCCAAATAGAAAATACAATACTTTAAAAAAGGATATTCATTTTAACATAAAAATTACATAGTGTCTAGAATTAATCTACAGATGCACAAGGACACTTACCTTATACTACATAGAAAGGTGAATTAGGTCGATTAAAAGACCTAACTGTGAAAAGTCAAATGATGGAATTGATAGAAGAACATGCAGGAGCATGTATTTGTGATTTTGTTGTTGTTGTTGCTGCTGTTGTTGTTGTAGTTGTCATTGTTGTTTAGCTGGCCTGGGCTGGGTTAAAACCTGCCAGCCTGGGTGTATGTGGCCGGCACCCTAGCCACTGAGCTATGGGCACCGCCCATGGATTTGTGATTTTGAAGTGGGAATTCTTAAATAAAAACTCCAAAATACAAACTATTAAGGTAACAGACTGTTTAATTGGCTAACCTCAAAGTTAAAGGTTTCTGTTCAACAAAGAATTCTATGGATAATATTAACAGACGGAATAGGAGAAAACATTTGCATTGTCTAAAGCTGATCTAGATTATATACCCAGTATATATTAATACTTTGAACATTGGTATTATTATTATTATTTGTTTTTCAGAAACATGCTCTCTCTCTATTACCAAGGATAGAATGCAGTGGCAATTCATAGGTATAATCATAGCACACTACAGCTTCAAACTCCTGGCCTCACGTGATCCTCCTGCCTCAGCCCCCCAAGTAGCTGGGAATACAGGTGCCTGCCACAACACCTGGCTAATTTTTCTTTCTTTATTTTTTTAATTTAACTTTATCTTTTATTAATGTTACTACATGTTATTCCCAGTATAACATTAAATGTATCCCTTACCGGAATACGTTCAATCTCAGACCAAATACAATACATCATAGTCATTATTTCCATGTGAAAATATTTCATAGATATGAAATATTACAATAGAAATGGGAAATAAGGGAGGCACCTGTGGCTCAGTCGGTAGGGCGCCGGCCCCATATAACAAGGGTGATGGGTTCAAACCCAGCCCTGGACAAAACTGCAACAAAAAAAAGTGGGCATTGTGGTGGGGTCCTGTACTCCCAGCTACTCAGGAGGCTGAGGCAACAGAATCGCCTAAGCCCAGGAGTTGGAGGAGTCCGAGCCATGCGATGCCACAGCCCTCTAAAGAGGGTGATAAAAGTGAGACGCTGTCTCTCTATCTCTACATATTAACTGACATATTAACCGACCTTCTTCATCTGGCAACACTGGGTGCTTGACTACTGTCTGTTGTGTCTTCACCTTCTAGGGTTCTTTGCTTTTCTCCAGAGAGGTGATGAATGACGGCTTAGAGATAGCAATACTGCAGACTAGGAATTGTGTATTTGAGTTATCCTCATCAAGGATAACCAGGTTTCTGTAGTTCTCTAACATGACATCCCGACACAAATTCTGCTGAGGAGATTCCATGCGGGCCCACTCATCCATAGAGAATTCTACAGACACATCTTCAAATATCAATATTTCCATTTTCCCAGCTTCAGGGATGTCCCGGTGTCCTCCCTATAGATCTCCCTCTCACAGGGTGAGGGGGTGCTGCAGAGACACTTGGGATCTCCAGAAGATGGAACCCCTGAAGAGGAGCCCCCAGTTCTCCTGGCTAATTTTTCTATATTTTTAGTCTCATTTTGCTCAGGCTGGTCTCAAACTCCTGACCTCAAGAGTTCCCCCTGCCTTGCCATCCAGAGTGCTAGGATTACAGGCCACTTTTCTGTATCACGTTCTCATATGTAAATAGGCTTGTTTCCAACCCTCTCCCCTGTCCTATTGGTCTGTTCCTACCCCACGAAGGTCAGGACACCTGAGGGTTAGGCTTCATTAGTGGCACAGTAAGTCTGCCTCTAGGAACTCCTATAAACCAACAAGGAAAAGATCTAAAACCCCACATAAAAATAGTTATGAACAGAAAAGTCATGGAAATATAAACTCAAATGCTTGGTACATATAGGATGACCATAAAGTTTGTGTGTAATTTAAGATAGACAACTATTTTAATTGCACACGAGCTTTATGGCTACCCCATATATGATGAGATGTTTAATCTCCCTAGGAAGCTGAGAAGTGCAAATCAAAAGAAAAATCCCACTTTATTTTCATTAGATTGGTAGAAATGATTAAGTTGGACAAGTGTTGATGAGAAGATGAGCAAACAGGAGCTCCCATGTATGTGTTCGTGCTGGGGCTATAACCTTGTGTTTCCCTGTCAGAAACCAGGCTGGGAGTATTTTGTAAGATCATGAGTGCATGTGCCTGGTCACTCAGCTGTCTTACTCCTGGGTAAAAGTAGAGAAACCTTCCTATGTGTCCTTAAGGAGACATGTGTTGGAGACACTTTCTGCAGGATTGTCCGTAGCACAGAGGATGTGTGAACATCCCTGGGGGATGGATATGTGGTAAGTTGGGGATGTTCACTATGGAATTTTATCAGAGAAGCAGCTGATTCAATTAATGTGCTATGGAGTTTACATGGTGAAAAAAGTAAAAAACAGAATGAAGCCTGTAGCACAAAACCCAAAAGGGCACAAACAACCCTGCCAGTTTTTAAGACTACACACATCTTCCAGGACTATAGCAACCTGTTGAGGTTCTCATGGTCCCCAGCTTGGAAAGGCGGTCTGCAAGGGAGCTGGCACTGGGGAATAAAAGGACTCTCACACACAGTCTCGGTGCATAAAAGCCTGAGAGCTTAGAGCAGCATACGCAGCCTCTGCTGCTGACAGCAGGTAGAGATTGTGCAGCACCCCTCCCCTAGTGCCCACTGGCTCCTTTTATTATGCTCCAAATGCATACAGGCTGGCAAAAAATGCAAACAAGATAACAGCAAGACCTTTATCCCTAGGAACAGAGAGCAGAGGGTAAGGGTTGAATAAAAAGAAACATAAGGTATGGAAAATTCTAGAACAGCCAGATATCATATGGGAAGCAGGCATGGGGGAGAGCAAGTTCTTTCTTTCTTTCTTTTCTTTTGAGACAGAGTCTCACTCTGTCACCTTGCAGTCTCACTCTGTCACTAAGGCATCATCATATCTCACAGCAACATCAAACTCCTGGGTTTAAGTGATCCTCCTGCCTCAGCCTTCTGAGTATCTGGGACTACAGGTGCCCACCACAATGCCCAGATGGTTTTTCTATTTTGATGAAGACAGAGTCTCACGCTTGCTCAGGCTGGCCTCCAATTCCTGAGTTGGAGCAATCTACTTACCTCGGCCTCCCAGAGTGCTAGGATTACAGGAGTGAGCCACTGCACCCAGCCAAGAGCAAGTTCTTTCTTGTTCTAACTTCCTTAATCTAAGGTATCCATCTGGAGTCCCAAAGTCTCTGCCTGCCCGGGTATTAGCTTCTCAAGTGAAGCATCTCTGTGCAAGCTGTTTTATCCTACCTCATTTACTCGCAGGCCCCCGACGGGGGGCATACAGGGATGGCCCACCTGTGTGCTTTCCTCTGTTTTGGGGGGGCTTTCAGGAAAAACAGCCTGTTTGTTAGCCTTGTGTCTCCACAGCAACCAGCGTCTGATGTGATCCTGCTTTTCCCAGGCAACTGGCACAGGCCATCCCCAGAGTTATGGACAAGATAGGTCCCTGGACGTTTGTTCTCAAGTTGAATTTCTATGTAACTTGGAACAGATATATTTACTTATTATCTGTTATAACCTCTGTTTGTAAGTGTGCCTTGTACATAAGTTCAATGTTTGTAACTTGGGGACTGCCTGTATTCACATCCTGGGATAGGCCCCTCCCACATTGAACAGCGTTGTGGTCCGAGTGACCAATAGAATTCCACAGAAGTGATGGTTTGTTGCTTCTGGGACTGGCTCATAAAAGACATGATGCTTCCATGGCTCTCTCTCTTGGAACACTCCCTCTGGAGAAAGCCAGCTGTCATGTCATATGGACACTCCGACAGCCAAGGGCCACTTGAGTGAACCATCCTAGAAATAGCCCCTCCAGCCCCAGGTGAGCCTTCAGATGACTGCAGCCCCCACTGACAATTTGACTGCAACTTTCTGAGATATCCTGAGCCAGACAACCCAACTAAATTGTCCCTAGCTTCGTGACCTGCGGAAACATTGAGTTGACAAATGTGTATTATTTTAAGCTGCCAGTTCTGAGGTAATCTGTTACTCAGCTATAAGTGACTGATACGAGCACATACACCAAACTATAGGAGTAGAAGCCTGGAGGAGGGAGTACAAGTGGGACGGAAATGGAGATGAAGACAAAAACCAAAATAAATCCTGGCTAGGCACGGAGCACTTTGGGAGGCTGAGACAGGAGAATCACTTGAGGCCAGGGGTTCAAGACCAGCCTGGGAAAATTAGCAAAGACTCCATATCTACAAAAAGTTAAAAAAATAAAATAAAATAATTAGCTAGGTGTGGTGGTGCAGGCTTATAGTCCCAGCTACATGGGGGAATAATAGGAGGAAGGGCTGAGGTGAGAAGACAGCTTGAGCTCAGGAGTGTGAGGTTGCAGTGAGCTATGATGATGTTGCTGCACTCCAGCCTGGGGACGAGAGTGAGATGCCTCTATTGTAAAGAAAGAGAGAGAGAGGGAGAGAGGGAGGGCCTTGTGTGTGCAGAGAGAGGAAGGGGCTTGTGCAGGGCAGTCAAGAAATGTGCCACCGACATACCCATTACAGTATATTGAGCTCCATAGAGACCACACTAGGGCAAGTGAGAGTGGACAGGCCCAGGCAACTCTGCCTCACTGAACAAAAATAACTAAACATGGATAAAGAAAATCCTGAGAATCTGAGAGGCAAAATATCACCACATACATTCTTAGTGCATACTTGTCAAGAAGAACGCAAGAAGCAGCAGCAGATGCTTCAGTCAGTTTCTCAGAGTTTTCTAAGAAGTGCTCAGAGAGGTAAAAGACCATTCTAAAGAGAAAGGAAATCTGAAGATATGGCAGAGGCAGCCAAGGCCTGTTACAGAAGAGAAATGAACACCTATGTCCCTCCTATAGGGGAAACAAAAAAGAAGTTCTAGGATCCCAATGCACCCACAAGGCCTCGTTTGGCCTTTTTCTTGTTCTGTTTTGAGTATCATCCCAAAATCAGAGGAGAATACCGTGGTCCATCCATTGGTGATGTTGCAGAGAAACTGGGAGAGACGTGGAGTAACAGAGCTGTGGTGACAAGCAGCCTGATGAAAAGAAGGGTGCAGCTCAGCGCCCGTAGCTCAGTGGGTAGGGCACCAGCCACATACACTGGGGCTGGTGAGTGACAACTACAAAAAAGAAAAAAAAATAGGCAGGCATTGTGGCAGGCACCTATGGTCCCAGCTACTTGGGACTGAGGTAAAAGAATCGCTTAAGCCCAAGAGTTGGAGATTGCTGTGAGCTGTAACGCCACGACACTCTACCCAGGGTTACAAATTGAAAATCTGTCTAAAAAAAAAAAAAAAAAAAAAAAAGAAAGAAAAGAAAAGTGTATAGCTGAAGGAAAAGTACAAAAAGTGTATTGCTGCACACCAAGCTAAACGAAAGCCTATGCAGCAAAAAATGGAGTAGCCAAAGCTGAAAATAGCAAGAAAAAGGAGGAAGAGAGGGAAGATGGAGAAAATGAGGAAGAAGAAGAAGATGATGATGAATATGTTGGTTCTACTGCAGGTTTTTTTCCTCTTGTCTATAAAGCATTTAACTTCTTTTATACTGCATGTACACAACTCACTCCTTTTAAAGAAAAAAGTTGAAATTTAAGGCTGTTTAAGCTTTGTTTTTAAACTGTACAGTGTTTTTTTTGGTATAGAAAAAACTGTGGAATATGTCTTTGGGTAGCCCTGTCCTGGGAGTATTTTCTTTCTTTTTTTTGAGACAGAGTCTCCAGCTGTTGCCCTGGGTAAAGTGCTGTGGCATCATAGCTCATAGCAACCTCCAACTCAGACTGAAGTGATCCTCTTGCCTCAGTTTTTCTATTTTTAGTAGAGACGAGGGTCCTGCTTTTTTTGCTCAGGCTGGTGTCAAACCTTTGAGCTCAGGCAATCCACCTGCATTGGCCCCCCAGAGTGCTAGCCTGTGAGTATTTTCAGTAACTACTAACCCTGCCTGATAAAATAGGAGAGTTGCAAATTGGCATGGAAATTTATTTATTTATTTATTTTAGGTTCACTAAATTTATTTTAAAAATCATAAAACGTTTCTTACAAAAGAGCATAACATTCTGCACACTGCTCTGAACAGATGCCAGGGACATGTGGACTATTGTTACTTTTCCTCCCTGTCCCACCCCCCAAATGTT
>CAUYPK010148578.1:0-24954 GCA_963574355.1 Loris lydekkerianus | reverse complement strand
AAAGTATAGTCCTCAAGGAGACATAGGCAGCAGGAAGAAAGATTAAGACAGTACGTTTTCCATGCATCTTACAAGGGTATATGTGAAACTTAGTAAATGTAGAATGTAAATATCTTAACACAATAACTAAGAAAATGCCAGAAAAAAAAAAAAAAAGAAAGAAAAGGCGGTGCAAAGAGCTAGGAATTTAACCACCAGCAGTAAGTAACCAGGACCCCTTGAAATGGTGTCAATGGAGACAATGGGATAGAATGGAGAGGAAAAATAAATAAATCCACATTTATAGTCGGAGACTTCAACATCCCTATATAAACAGCTGATAGGCTCAGTGCCCATAGCACAGTGGTTACGGCACCAGCCACATATACCAAAGTTGGCAGGTTCGAACTCAGTCTGGGTCAGATAAAACAACAATGACAACTGCAACAAAAAATAGTTGGGCATTGTGGTAGGCGCTGGTAGTCCCAGCAACTTGGGAGGCTGAGGCAAGAGAATCACTTAAGTCCAAGAGTTTGAAATTGCTGTGAGCTGTGATGGCACAGCACTCAACCAAGGGCAACACAGTGGGACTCTGTCTCCAAAAAAAAAAAGAAACAGCTGATAAAACAACAAGACAGGAAATGAACAAGCATATAGGTCTCAGCAATACCGTCAAGCAACAAAATCTAGTTGGCATTCATAGAACACTCCTTACAATAGGAGAATTCCTATTCTTTCATTCTTTACAAGCACCCACACAACAAATTTAAACAAATTAGGATATGATTTCTAAAAATGACCTCCCACACACTTGGAAACTAAGAAAAACACTTCTAAATAGCATATGGGTTACAAAATAGTCTCAAAGGAAATTGAAAAATACAACAGACTGAATGAAAATGAAAACAAAACACATTAAAATTTATGGGACACAGTTAATGCAGGGAAGAAACTTCTAACACTAAGTGCATACACTAGAAAAGTCAATAATCTAAGCTCCCATCTCAAGACACTAGAAAAAGAAGAGCAAAATAATTCTAAAACAAGCAGAAGGAAAGAATAAGAACAAAAGTATTAATCAATTAAATTGAGAATAGAAAAAGAAAGAAAACTCAGTGAAACGAAAACTTCTAACAAGATTAACAATGGAAAAAAAGGGAAATGACACAAATCAGGAATGAAACAAGGAATATCACTACAGACTGTCTAGCCACAAAAAGAGTAAAATAGGAATACTACAGTATGAACAAGCCTAAATACATATATTTGACAACTTAGATAAAGTGAACCAATTCCTCAAAAACTTACAAACTGCCACAACTCTTTTCTTAATCTTAATATTTCAGATAATTGTATCAGCACTGTATTCATTGATTGAAATAATCAATATAGTAATAAAGATATAACCTGTCCCCAAATACATATACAAATTTGATGAAATTCCTCTCAAAATCCCAGTCGGATATTCTAGAAACATAAACAAGATTAAGAAAAGATAAAGGAACTAGAATAGCTTTTAAAAATTAAGAAGAAATTTGAAGGAAGCAATCTACTTGATTGCAAGACTTTATACAGCTACAATAATCAAGCCAAGGTGGAGGACTAGACACATAGATCAATTAAAAAAAAAAAAAAAAAATTCCAGAAACAGCCCCAGAGTACAGCCAAGTGATTTTTGCCAAAGGTACAAAAGCATTTCAGTGCAGGAAGAATCACCTTTACAACAAATGCTGCTGGAGCAAAATGAACCTCACCTAAAATTCACACCATATACAAAAATAAAAGGAAAATGAATCATAAAAATAATTGTGAACTATATACCTGTAAATCCTTGTTAAAAATAATACAGGAGAAAATAATTGGGACCTAGGGCTGGTGAAAAGTTCTTAGACATGACACCAAAAGCATAATGCTTAAAGGGAAAAATATCAATAAATTGAACTTCATCAAAATTTAAATCTTTTGGTCTTTAAGACACTATTAAGAGGATAAAAAGAAAAGCTATAGACTGTAAAAAATACTTGCAAGCCATGTATTTGTCAAATTGTATAAATAAAATGTATACATATTTAGACTATATAAATAACTTTCAAAACCCCACAATAAAAAAAGGCAAACAATCCAATTAGAAATTAGGCAAAAGACATGGAAAGACATTTACTTAACAGGATATATGTTTGGCAAATAAGCACATGAAAAGATGCTCAACATCACTACAACACCTATAAGAATGGCTGTGATAAAAAAAAAAAAAAATGGCAAATTTAAATGTTTCATGGAATGTGAAGAAACCAAATCTCTCATACATTGCTGATATGAATGTAAAATGGCATGTTCACTCCGGAATATGGTTTGGCAGTTTCTTAAGACACTAGACATGTACAGACTATGCAAAGTTTTCACTCGTGGGCATATATCCCTATGTCCACACAAAAATCTGTAGAAAAAAAGCCAAAAAATAGAAACAACTGTAATATTACTTAAATAAACTGTGGTACATCTACAATATGAAATACTACTCTGAGATAAAAAGGAATGAATTACTTATTCAGGCAACAACTTGGATAGTTCAAGAGCGAGTGAATAAAGCCAATCCCCAAAGACACATAATGTGTGAGTCAAAATTATAGAGATAGAAATAGATTGGTGGTGTCTAGGTATCAGGGAGAGGTGGGAAAAAGAGGTGGGTGTGACTACTAAGAAGTAGCAGGAGGAAGTTCCTTACAGTTGATGGAATAGTCCTGTATCTTCACTTGCAAATTGAAGTGGCAGTTACAGGAATCCACATGTAATAAAATGTCATAGAACTAAATATACACATTCTACCAGTGTCAGTTTTCTGATTTGGGTATTGTTCTATAATTATGTAGGATGTAACCATTGGAGAAACTGTGTAAAGGGCATAGGGATAGAATATTTCTATATTATAATATCTTTGCAAATTTCTGTGAAATCTGTGATTATTTCAAAATAAAAACCTAAAAAAATAAAATAAAAAGGAATACATGACACTATATGTAGCCCACAAAGCCTAAGGATTTATTATTTGTATTTATTCTCTGGTCCTTTACACAAAAAAATTGACAACATCTGATGGACAGCATTTGCAGAATGGATAGGAGGATGACAATGTAGAAGCAAGGTTAAAAAAAAAAAAAAATAGAGGCAGCACCTATAGCACGGTGGTTAAGAGGCTGGCCACATGCTCCAAGGGTAGTGGATTCCAACCCGGCCCAGGCCAGCTAAACAGCAATGACAACTGCAACAACAATAAAAAATTTAGAAACAAGTAAATAATTTAGGAGACAATTTCATTTCTCCTAAAACTCTTACAGTATGCCAGGCAATATAGTCCTGAGTCCTTAAGTTTCACTATTAAAGTTACTCAAGGTTATTCATTGGAAAAGTGAATGAATAAATCAATATTTGAGTAAATTAATAACAGCAGCAGCAGCCATTTCTGAGTGTTACTATATGCCAAGAATTATATCTACGCTTCAACTGTTTTTTTTTTTTTTTTAATGGAAATAATCACAGTCATTTACTTCATTTATCAGCTATCTAAGCCAAGCCTGCATTTCACAACAGAGCTGCATTTGAGTAACTGAAACTCATGGAGAAATAGCTAACTCTTGGACTCTCACAGTCTTTGGAAATGTTTTATAAGAACTCAGGAGCTTTCAGTAACATGAATGGCTCTGAAGTATTTTTTTCCTTTGGTTTAAATATTTTTGTCAGATAACTATGCTTGTGGTGTTGCAGTCTACATTAGCAGTAGTGTTTTAAGTCAACAGAACTTTCTCATAAAACAAAAGTGACTCACTAATATAAAAGCAGATAAAACATTTGATAAAGTAACAGAAATCATTTCAAAGGTTATTGTTATTTTCTTTCGTTCTGTCTGTCTTTCCTTTTTTTTTTTCTTAATTGTTTCAGGTTCATTGAGGGTACAAAGAGTTAGGTTACCGTGTTTCCATTTGTTAGGGAAAGTCTCTCTTACGATTGTGCCCCACCCCTCAAGAGTTGTGCCATACACCGTAACCCTCCATCCACTTCCCTCCTCCTCTACTTTATCTGTTTTAGTCCTTTAATTACTTTTGAGTCAGGTTTATTACCTATTAAACTAAGAATTGTGGAAGTTAAATTCCCTGCGGAATGCCTTACTGTTAGGACTATAGAGCCAGAACTCAAAAATCACGCAGTCTTACCAGAAAGCCTGCAGTTCTAATCCATAATGTAATACCACCTCCAGTAAACTATCCTCTATCTTTATCTTTAAGGGAACACTCAAATAAAATGCAGGAAATTTAATTTAACAACAAGGTAAGGTGGCCAGAACTGAATTGATATTAATGTAATTGACCTTTGAAAAGGCACTTGAAAAGAAAACTTCTGAAGACAAATTACTCTAAGTATAACTAATTAGTTAATAAAAGAACCTATAATAACATCTTGTTTAGTGACCATTAAACAATAGTTGGTGATTAAAATGCTTACACCTATTAAGCATAAAAAGACCTACTTAAAGACAAAATATAAAAATATGACAAAATGATACATAGATCCAGTGTAGTAATTGGCCTGCCTCTGATAAGGGTAGAAATTAAATGCTTTCTAAAAGTCTATTCTTAAATGATTCACTATCTCTAGTTTAGAATTTATTGTTTATTTTATAAATGAGTCAATATTTTTACTTTTCTAAGTTTCCACAAAAAAAAAAAAAACTATAGACTAGCAGGTAGAAGAATTATGATATAAAATGTATTACATTTCAAATTTCCCTCCCAAAAAATTAAGAAAGAAAAACCTGAGTGATTATACTTAATAAACACAGTAGCAGGAACATCAAGTTTTAAACAATGAAGAAGATAGAAAAAAATGTGTAACCATCTGGCAACCATACAATATTTGAGAAAATGTTAGTTTTCTAATTGAGAACTAATTGAGTTTGATTTACTTGTCAAGATAATTGCTTCAGTATTAATTAAATATGTCTCCTGCAGCTGCACAAAAAGCTAAACCTTCCATTCTGCTGATTATATAGGATACACATCACTCATTCAAGTCAACATTGGTAGGCTCATGTTACACTAAAAATAGCTCTCTGTATATTGATTATTAACATTTCAGATTTTGACATTAGTATTTTCTCCATAGATTAAGAATAACATTTCTTAAATCTTGAAAGGAAATTGGTGAGGCTACCTAGAGATTAGTCAGAAAATTATTCATCATTAACAATATTCAACTGGGAGTTCTTTTAGAGGAGAAAGTTTAGTTTTAAATCTCCAGAGTATCTGAGGCATTATAATTATCTACATTTTAGTGACTGACAACTCTACTAAGGCCACACATCAATATATATCTACAGTATACCAACAATATATACCTTCATATTTCATCAGAAATCACCTTTAACTATTTTCTCCATAACATAGAGACCATCTTCTTATATTTAAAAAAAAAAAAAAAAAAAATAGAAAAATTGGCACTTCCAATGCCTCAGTAAATAATTCCAAGATTTATTTATAGTCGGGAAATTTTTACCACACCTATTGAACTTAAATTCTGCTGCAGAATCAACCAAATTCTTATTCTTCATGAAATAGTAGAGAACAGCTGATGAATATTCATTGAAAATTAACTTTGCATAATTATTAGATCATCGTGCTGACTTTTAGGCTACTCATAATCCTCTCAATTCCTTTTACTTTGCCTCATTGGTTCTACTTTAAAGCTATTACATGGTAATCATCAGAGTAATTCTTTCTATGTCTGTTCAAAATTCTTTCCAAGTGTAACTTCGTAAAACAAAGAAATAAAAAGCAAAGGGAATTCCAATTTAACCAGGACAGGTTACATGAGCTATACTAAGGCACCATCAATCCACATCTACATTTCATCTTCACATCTCATTCTTCATCTCTTCATTCATTCACTCACTAAACACTTATCAGTGATGCTCTCACTCTATGCCAGGCACAGATCCTCACCCTTTGAGAGTTAATAGTCCAAAGAATAACACAGACAAGAGACAAGGAATAAGCAGTGGGGAATATCCTATGGAAAGAGACATAAAGAATACCATATGAGTACACAGAAAGGGTATTTAACCTAGAATTAGGAAGTGATATGGGGAAGAAATACCTTAGAAAAAGCATCCCAAAAGTAAAGACATTTATGCTGAAGTCATTAGGAGTTAGCAAGGTCAGGCTTGAAGAAAGAAGATAAGTGCCCCAAAGTGTAAAAACCAAGTGTTTAGACATGACTGGGGAACTAAAATACACCTAACACAAACTAAAATAAAAGGAGCTCAAAATGTCTGTGATAGGGAAGTGAAGAAATATTAAGAAACAAACAAGAGAGGTATTTCTAGGCTTTATTATAGAAACTAAGGATGCATTAAAGTGACTGTAAGCATATCCTTCAAGGCTTTAATTCTTTTTCATTTGGAGACTGGATCTTGCTTCGTCTCCTAAACTAGAGTGCAGGGGTGTCATCATCACTCACTGCAACCTCAAACTCCAGGGCTCAAGCAATCCTCCTGTCTCAGCCTCATGGTAGCTGGGACTACAGGTGCATAGCACCATGCCAGCTAATTTTTCAATTTCTTCTAGATAGGGGTCTTGCTCAGTCTGGTCTTGAACTCCTGGCTTCGCAGAATCCTCCCACTTGGTCCTCTCCAAGTGCTGGGCCATCATGCATGAGCCAGTGTGCCCAGCCTTTCATTGTTTTTGTTTGTTTGTTTGTGTGTTTGTTTGTTTGTGTGTTTGTTAGTTGTTGTTGTTGCAGCCATCATTGTTGTTTTGGCAGGCCTGGGCTGGATTCCAACCCGCCAACTCAGGTGTATGTGGCTGGCGCCTTAGCCACTTGAGCCACAGGTGCCGAGCCCCTTTCATTGTTTTAAATTGGAATTTTATAAAGATTATCCTGGCTGCTATGTAAAGAATAGATTAGAAAACAGCAAGACTGGAAATAAGACTAAGAGTATATTCCAGAAATCCAACAGTGACATTATAACAGACTAAAGTGAAATAATGGCAGAAAGAATGACAAGCAAAATTAAAGAAATATTCAAAAAAGTAAAATCAATCTTTACAATTGATTACATGTAGGAGATGACAGAGACATAACTGTATCACATATAAACTGATATTTTAAGTTCTCATGCGAAGCCTGAAAGAAAAATATTTTTTTCTACCTTATCTTTTTGTTTCTTAGTTGTTTTAATTTTTCCCTCCTTTTAAAAGCACTACTTGTTTGCTGTGAAAATGTTAAAAACACAGATTAACAAAAATCAGAAAATTAAAATCGCCCCTGTTTCTATACACAAAATAACAATCGTAAACATTCTGATATATTCCCTTGTTTTGGAGACACAATCTCACTTTGTAGCCAATGGTAGAGTGCCCTGACTTCGCAGCTCACAACAGCCTGAAACTCTTGGGCTCAAGCAATCCCCTCGCCTCAGCATCCCGAGTAGCTGGAGCTACAGACATCCACCACAGCACCTGGCTATTTTTAGAGACGAGGTCTCACTCTGGCTCAGGTTGGTCTCGAACCTGTGAGCTCAGGCAATCCACCCACCTCGGCCTCCCAGAGTACCACTGTGCCCAGCCCCATTTTGGTATATTCTCTTGACATTTTTTTAAATGCATCTCATTTATTTCATTTATGAGAGGGGAGTCACACAATAAACACTGTTTAATAATCTGTATTCTTGGGCGGCACCTGTGGCTCAAGTAGAGTGCTGGCCCCACATACCGGAGGTGGCGGTTCAAACCCAGTCCCGGCCAAAAACTGCAAAAAATAAAAAATAAAATAATCTGTAGTCTTCCCCTAAATATTTCTTATAAAAAGTGGTTCTCAACCAGGTTCTTACACTTATAATCCTAGCACTCTAGAAAACTGAAGCTGGAGGATACCTTGAGCACAGGAGTTCAAGACCAGCCTGAGCAAGAACAATACACTATCTCTACTAAAAATAGAAAAATTAGCTGGGCATTGTGAGGGTGCCTGTAGTCTCAGCTGCTTGGGAGGCTGAAGCAGGAGGATCCCTTGAACCCAGGTGTTTGAGGTTGCAATAAGCTATGATGACTGCACTCTAACCTATGCAAAACAGACAAAACAAAAAAAACCATGGTCCTCAAATCAACAATAGTATAAAACATCATGTGTGAACTTGCCAGAAATGTAAATTCTTAGCCACAAACTCCAGAATTTCTAAAGATAGGGTACATATGATTCCCATACATCTTCAAGTTTGAAAACCACTGTTATAAAATGCCATTAATGGCAGCACATTTTTCCATTGTATTAACATATAATCATTTATTTAACTATACATGGTTTACTATTCTAACCATTAAAGAGGGTTCCAATTTTGCTGACATAGTACAGCATATATCCTTATAACTAGACATTTATATCTTTGATGACTTTAATGAGATAATCCTTCATACTTGATTTAAAACTTTGATATATCTTCTCAATTTTCTTATAGTCCCTAGCATATGAGAATAAGCTGTTTCTCTACATTTTCTCTTTTTTTTTTTTTTTTGAGACAGAGTCTCAAGCTATCTTCCTGGGGAGAGTGCCATGGTGTCATAGCTCACAGCAACCTCCAACTCTGGCTCAAGCGATCCTCTTGCCTCGGTTTTCTATTTTTAATAGAGACCAGGTCTCACTTTTTGCTCAGCCTCACTGCACCCAGCCTCTACATTCTTGATCATAAGATACTTTTTTTTTTTGGTAGAGACAGAGTCTCACTTTATGGCCCTCGGTAGAGTGCCATGGCATCACACAAGTCACAGCAACCTCCACCTCCTGGGCTTAAGTGATACTCTTGCCTCAGCCTCCAAAGTAACCCACCACAACACCCGGCTTTTTTTTTGTTGTTGTTGCAGTTTGGCCGGGGCTAGGTTTAAACCCACCACCCTCAGTATACGGGGCCAGAGCCTTACCAACTGAGCCACAGGTGCCTTCAATTTCTCAGATGCCATCAAATAGCATCTCACTAAAGTTTTAAAATACATTTCTGTTACTTTTACTTATCTCCTTTATAAACAGTTTGTTCACATTCTTTGCCATTTTTTGAGACTAGGTCTTTAGAATTTTCTAAAAATAAAGATATTTACTATTTTTATTGTATAAAATATAAATGTCTTCCAGTTGTTATTTGCCTTTTAAGCATGACTTTTTAAACTACCATTTTGCATTGGTATACTACAGTAGTTAAAACTGATAGACCAATATTGATACATTAATAATTAAAGTCCTTTGTATTAAGGTTCCATCTTTGTATTATATAGTCTATAGGTTTTGACAAATATATAATGTCAAGTATTCACTAAAAATATTACAAAGAATAGCATCACTGTCTTAAAAACCCCCTATGCTTCACCTACATATCCTTCCCCACATCATCTCCTGGCAACATCTGATTTTTTATCTATTTCTATAGAATTGCCTTTTCCAGAATGTCACATAGTTAAAATCATACAGTATATATGTAGCCATTTCAGATTGGCTTCTTTCTGTTAGTATTTAAGGTTCCTCCATGTCTTTTCTTGGTTCAATCATTCATTTATCACTGAGTACAATTCCAATGGATGTACCACAATTTATTTATTTCTTTATCTGTTGAATACATCTTAGTTGCTTCCAAGTTTTGGCAGTTATAAATAAAGCTGCTGTAAGCATTCATGTGCAGATTTTGATTGTGTAGACATAAATTTTCTACTCATTTGGGTACATGCCTAGGAGCACAAATGCTGATCCACATGGTAACAGTATGTTTAGCTTTATAAGAAACTGTCAAATCGTTGTCTAAAGAGCCTGCATAGTTTTTGTATCCTTGCCCACAAGGAACAAGAGTTGCTGCTGCTTCATATCCTCGTCTTTCATGTTGTCAGCTTGGAGAATTTTAGTCATTATAATAGGTGTGCAGTAGTAAGTCCTTGTCCTTATTTGCAATTATCTAATGACATAGGACATTAAGCATCTTTTCATATGTTTACTTTCCATTTGTATATCTTCTTTGGTGATGAAGGGTCATATCTTTTGCCCATGTTTAAATTGAGTTACTTATTTTATTGTTTTAAGAATTCTTTGTATATTTTGGATTAATAATTTTGAATTTTATGACAACTTTTACATTGTCAATATAGTTCAAGACATTATTTCTTCTGTTATCATGTTTAGAAATCCACACGATTAATAATTATTCACACTTTCTGTAAGGGTGTCCAACCTTTCTTCTTTTCTGCCACACTGTGCAAGAATAAGAGTTGTCTTCGGGCACACATTAAATATACAAACACTAACAAAAGATGATGGGCAAAAGAAAAGGTCTGTGAATACTTTTTGCACCATCCCGCACCACAGATAAGCAAAATAGTCCTCAAATAATCATGATGCGGCTAATAAGCCAAAGGTTGCACAGTCCTGGATGGGATTTTTTCATATTCACCTCTTCAATCTGCAGTGTTTGTATGCTACAGTAAACCTTAAGCCTTTTGATACCTATTTAAAATGTTGCTTTTATCATATGTCAACTTCTTATCTGTACTAGGATTACTTTAAGAACTTCATACACTAGTCTATTATTCTGTTATTACTGTACCTTATAGCTTTATATACTTTAATGTGTTAGCACCAAATCACAAATATATACCACAAAAGTCATATACTATATTATTACTCATGGTAATATGATTGTATTTCCTCCTCCAAGTAAATTTTGGAATCACATTTTCAATTTTATCCAAAAGAATTACACTTCATGGCGACCTGTAGAAGACTGAAAATGGACCCACACCTTTCATCATTAACCGAGATAGACTCTCACTGGATTAAAGATTTAAACTTAAAACATAAAACTATAAAAATACTAGAAAGTGCAGAGAAAACTCTTGAAGAAATCAGCCTTGGCGAATATTTTATGAAGAGGACCCCCTGGGCAATTGAAGCAGCATCAAAAATACACTACTGGGACCTGATCAAAATAAAAAGCTTCTGCACAGCCAAGAACACAGTAAGTAAAGCAAGCAGACAGCCCTCAGAATGGGAGAAGATGTTTGCAGGTTATGTCTCGACAAAGGTTTAATAACCAGAATCCACAGAGAATTCAAATGTATTCACATATTAAACGTATTAAACAAGAAAATAACAAGTGATCCCATCGCAGGCTGGGCAAGGGACTTGAAGAGAAACTTCTCTGAAGAAGACAGGCGTACGGCCTACACACATATGAAAAAATGCTCATCATCCTTAATCATCAGAGAAATGCAAATCAAAACTACTTTGAGATATCATCTAACTCCAGTAAGATTAGCCCAGATCACAAAATCCCAAGACCAGAGATGTTGGCATGGATGTGGAGAAAAGGGAACACTTCTACACTGCTGGTGGGAAAGCAAACTAATACGTTCCTTTTGGAAAGATGTTTGGAGAACACTTAGAGATCTAAAAATAAACCTGTCATTCGATCCAACAATTCTTCTACTAGGTATATACCCAGAAGACCAAAAATCACATTATAACAAAGATATTTGTACCAGAATGTTTATTGCAGCCCAATTCATAATTGCTCAGTCATGGAAGAAGCCCAAGTGCCCATCGATCCACGAATAGATCAATAAATTGTGGTACATGTATACCATGGAATATTATGCAGCCTTAAAGAAAGATGGAGACTTTACCTCTTCCATGTTTAAATGGATGGAGCTGGAACAGATTCTTCTTAGTAAAGTATCTCAAGAATGGAAGAAAAAGTATCCAATGTACTCAGCCCTACTATGAAACTAATATATAGCTTTCATATGAAAGCTATAACCCAATTTTAACCTAAGAATATGGGAAAAGGGGAGAGGGAGGTGAGGGAGGGGGAAGGATAGGCGGAGGGAGGGTGATTGGTGGGACCATACCTATGGTGCATCTTACAAGGGTACATGTGAAACTTACTAAATGTAGAACATAAATGTCTTAACACAATAACTAAGAAAATGCCAGGAAGGCTATGTTAACCAGTGTGATGAAAATATGTCAAATGGTCTATAAAACCAGTGTATGGTGCCCCATGATTGCATTAATGCACACAGCTATGATTAATTAATTAATTAATTAATTAATTTTTTAAAAAAAGAATTTCATTTCATCATCACTGTCAGTAAAACTATGTTAAATTTATAATTTCCCATCCATCAATACAACATGGTCTCTTCATTTATTGAAATCTTATTTTATGTATCTTAAGGATTTTTTGTTCTATTCTTCATAGATCCTGAACCTTTGTTAGTTTAACTCCTGGGAAATACAGTATACATATGTTTCACGATATGTAATTATTGTCAGTGCTCTTGTACATAGGATCTTTTATTCCATTTTATTTTTTATTTATTTCTTGCATGTAGTAAAGCAGTGTTTTTCAACTTTTTTAATCTCACAGTATACTTGAACCTCTACTTAAACTTCTATAGCACACTTAAATTCTGTTGATTTTTAAAAGGTAAAAAAAATGAATATACTTAATGTGCTTTGAATGGCTTTCTAAAATAATTTAATTAATGATCTTTAAAAACGTTCATGGCACACCAGTTGAAAATCACTATCAGGTAAAGCACTGAGTTTTACACATTTGTAGTTAGTCACTAATCTCTCTTGTTAGCTGAAATCATTGTCCAATTGATTTTCTTAGATTTACAAATGACATTACATCACAAGTTAAAATAATCCTGCTTGTGTTTATTTTTTGTACAACTCTCTTCATATTCTTCTTTTATTGCACTGAATTGAATTTCTATTAACTGTTAAACAGTGATAATGATGAAGATTAGACTCTGTTATTTCAAAATATTAAGTATTTGTGGGCGGTGCCTGTGGCTCAAAGGAGGAGGGCACCGGCCCCATATGCTGGAGGTGGTGGGTTCAAACCCAGCCCAGGCCAAAAACCACAAAAAAAAAAAAAATTAAGTATTTGTATTCCATAATAAACCCTCTGTTACTTCAAAATATTAAGTATTTGTATTTCATAATAAACCCTGCTTAGTCATAATGAAATATTTTAATAAACCATTGATTTGTGTCCACCTTATAGTTATACTTAGCAAACATTATTTTCTGTCTAATTTTCCTAAGTTTCCTTCAGTCTCTCAAATTTACTCTAACTTTATATTAAATCCAAAGCCAGTGATCCAGTGATGGATCTCCCAACCTCTTCATTGTGATACACAAACTACCTAACAATCACAGAACCATTACATTACCAAGTCCTCTGTATACCTTCTTCTACCTTAAACTATTGAAGTAAAAAAAAAAAAAAAAGGAAATTGGATAACCACCTTATAGAAAGGAAAACTAATTAATCTTTAGGAAGACACTTAAATCTTAACTTTTCAACAGATTTACTGCCTTCAGGCAAATGATATCAAAAATCTCTCATGATGGTTTCAACAATAACTCAAACTAATCACTAGAATAATGTTGCTTTTTGCCATTAACACAAAGTTATAGTTTCTCAAGAAAAAGTACTTCCTAGCATTTTTCCTGATAAATCAAGTGTAATGTAACAATTATTGGCTATAAACTGGTGACAGAAATTTTGTCTTTCAGCTCGACGCCCATAGCACAGTAGTTGCGGTGCTGGCACGGAGGGTGGAGGGTTTGAACCCGGCCCTGGCCTGCTAAACAACAATGACAACTGCAACAAAAAAAAATAGCCATCCGTTGTGGTGGGCACCTATAGTCCCAGCTATTTGGGAGGCTGAGCCAAGACAATCACTTAAGCCCAAGAGTTTGAGTTTCTTGTGAGCTGTGACACCACCACACTCTACCAAGGGTAACATAGTGGGACTCTGTTTCAAAAAAAAAAAAAGAAAGAAAGAAAGAAAGAAATTTTCTCTTTTGTTGCTACAAAACAACCTAATTATTATCTCTCTCTATCTCTCTCTCTATCTCTTTCTCTCTCTCTCTCATTTTATTTTTTTCACATCTCCCTACAATCCCTACAACCACTCCTGGTAACCACCATGCTGGTCATATAAGTTCACTTTTTAACTTTTTTTTCTTTTTTAATTTTTTCCCCCATAGGGAAGTCTGCAACTGATAGAACAGCCATGACAGTCTCTCTAGTTCCTTCAACTTTTTTACATTCCACAAATAATAGAGATCTCGCAACAATTGCCTTTTTGTGCCTGGTTTATTTCCACTTTAAAATAATATGGAAATAATGTTAAAATAATGTCCTCCAGGATTATCTATATGATAAATGGCAGAATTTCCTTCTTTTTAAAGTCAAATAGTACTCTGTTGTGTATATGTCCATGTATCCATTAATGGATACTAAGGTTGATTCCATATCTTGGCTTTTGTGAATAGTGCTGCAATGAAACATGAGCATGTATGTAGACGTTTTCTTTGACATACTGATTTCTTCTCCTTCAGATATATACATAGAAGTGGAATTGTTGGATCATATGATAAGTTTTATTTTTAATTTTTTGAGGAGCCTCTTAAATATTTTCCATAATGACTGGACTAAATTACAATCTCACTAACAGTGTACAAATATTCCCCTTTCTTCACATATTTGCCAACACTTGTTATCTTTTGTCTTTTTGGTAGTACCCATTCTAATATGTGTGAGTGATACCCTACTCTGGGAATGTACATTTCTTTGATCATTAGTGATGCTTAACATTTCATATACCTGTTGGCCTTTTGTATGTCATCTTCAGAAAAATGTCTATTCAGGTCCCTTGCCCATTTTTAAGGGCTGTTTTCCTCACTCTGAGTTGTTTCAGTTCCTTATATTTTGGATATCAACCTCATCAAATGTACAGTTTATAAGTATTTTCTCCCATTCTATAGGTTATCTCATCAATCTATTAATTATTTCCTTTGCTGTGCAAAAGATTTTTAGTTTGATATAACCCATTTGTCTATTTTTGCTTTTGTTGTCTATGCTTTTGAGGTCATACCCAACAAATCATTGCTCAGCCCAATGTCATGGATACCCTTATGGTGTCTTCTAGTAATCTCACAATTTCAAGTATATGTTTAAGTCTTTAACTCATTTTTAGTTGATTTTCTGTATTGTGTAAGTAAAGGGTCCTATTTTATTCTTTTATATGTGGATACACACCACATCATTTATTGGTGTGTATCCAGTCTCCACACCATTTATTGAAGAGACTGTCCTTTCCCTATTGTGCATTCTTGTTGTGTTTGTTAAAAATCAACTCACCATAAACACATGGATTTATTTCTGGGTCTCTGATCTGTTTCATTGGTCTATGTGTCTGTTTTTATGCCAGTACACAAGTTTGGAATAACTTTTGATAAATACCACTGCACTATAATGTAGGTTTCATTTAAAATACACACATACACACACACACATTTTTAGAGATTAGACTTGTTTCCCCAGCTTTTAATCCACATAAAATTCGCTCACATTTATGGCTAGCTAGATCAACCATGACAAACACAGAGAAAATTAACAATAATCACTTTGAATAGGAGACAAATATATTTCAAGACTGATGTGTAGAGTTTAAGTCTAGTTTTACCCTGTTATTTTTGCTCCTCCAGAGACCGAAATTAAACAACAAAGTGCCTTGCTTTCCTTTCTGATTAGTATGTGAAATATTTAGATGCTCAGCACAGAGAAAGGGAAGAGAAATATTTTCTTTGCTTTTATTTGGGGTAGGGAAGGTGTTATTGTTGTTTTGCCTTTCTAGATCATGCAACATTATGCCAGGGCTATTTTAAATTTCAAGTCCAAAAATATAATGCCAAACAGCTGTTATCATCCACACATCAAGATTACTACAAATGCTCCAGCCACAAAAATCTCCCAGCAAATTAGCAAGTTGTATGATTTTTCTAGGTTAATTAAGCAGAAAATAGGCAAAACATGTTTTCCTCTACACCAGTGGTTCTCAACCTTCCTAATGCCACAACCCTTTAGTACACTTCCTCATGTTGTGGTAATCCCCAACCATAAAATTATTCTCCTTGCTGTATTTGTACCAGGTGCATGCGATGGGGTTTATGCGATGATGTCATCACGCTGGGTGCATATGTGGGCGTTTCTGCATGGGGGCGGACCTGCTTGGAGACGGATAGAGGAGTGGTGTCTGTGTTCCTAAGACCATCGGAAATATGTGTCTTGCGATGGTCTTAGGCGACCCCTGTGAAAGGGTCATTCGACCCTCAAAGGGGTGGCAACCCACAGGTTGAGAACCACTGATCGACACAAACCATCTCAAGTATTTTCTAAGGGAAAGAAATACTGATTGAAAGCTAGTAATACTATACATAATAGCAATAAAGTAGTAACTCATTCTTTTTACTTACAAATATGTTTATCTTTTGAAAATTGGTAGGACATATAGAACCAAGTCTAAATCCTACCTATACAAGTCTTTCACAAATTAACCACACTTCTGCCAATACTTCATTAGAAAAGCAAATATGGTCTTCTTACTGACATGAAATATGTACTCTGCGTCTAGAAATACTGAATCAATGATTTAAAAACTAAGTAGATTTTAGTAACTACTCGAGGTCTAACAATTAAGTTCATTTACTCTTCTTAGAAAAAGTGCTACATGCCTAATTGCTAAATATTACCACAGTTACCTCTGAAGTACTTCCCTTGGCTATCTGGTGACTGTAGTAATATTTTTGCAATGAGGTATGTACTACTTTTTTAGGATGAGTTTGTGAAATTAATTATCAAACCTTTATTTAACAGCTCTGGTGGCCATTCCAGAAAAAAAGTTCCAAAATTGCTTTGAAAGGTAGATTAGGCGCTGGTGTCAGGGCATAGCTTCTAAGGGGATTAACTTGAAAGTAATCATAGTGAATTTCAGCAATGGAATATGTAGCACTTTTTCTAGGCTAAGTTCCCAAACTTAATTGTCTGACCTCGTGACGTATACAAATGCCAGAAGCAGGGGAGTTTATGTAAAAATCATTACTTATCTCAATAGCTAGAGAACATGGAAGTCAATATTAATAGTCAATAGTCAAGTCAATAAAATTGCAAACATATGTATTATGTATGCTAACTTATTGAAAAGTATAAAGAATTTTTTTAATTCTTTAAATTTATAGATTTTTTTTAAAGGGCGAGTTAAAAAGAAAAATCAGGTATATATCAGACTGCCATAAATTTGAAACAATAGAAGAAATTACATATATTCTGAAGAGAAAAACCTTGTGGCAAAAAGAATTCTGTATTCAAGAAAGCTTTTTTTTTTTTTTTAATTAAATCATAGCTGTGTACGTTAATGCAGTCATGGGGCACCATATACTGGTTTTATAGACCAGTTGACATATTTTCATCACACTGGGAAAAAAAAAAAAGAAAGTTGTTATTTTTGAGAGAAGGAAAAAAAACGAAAAACATCTTTAGATATACATATTCAGTGGTTCCAAAAGGTTCCATCCATTAAATTTCATTCCACATAAACTTACTGAAAAAGTAACTGCATTCAATGATGTACTCCAGTCAAATATAAAAAAAATTGAAATAAGAATCCTCAAAATAGAGAAACTCGAGTATCTAAGGGCTGGCAATGAGCACTGAAATATTTAATACAAAACATATTCAAAGTAAGTACTGAAAACATGATGATCAAAATTATAAAATTATATTTTCATGCAGAAAACATTTTTCAAATTTAGTAATATCATGCTATCAATATTATTAACCATATTATTAATATTGTTAACCATACATGAGATGAAATATTTTACAAAGACCTCACATTTAAATTTTTGTATTTTCTGAGCATATCTTGGTCTATAAAAATAGTTCAAAAGGTCAGAATTGATGAAGAGATGTGCCATGTTCCTAGTTGGAATATCTGTATTACGAATATGTTAATTAATCCACAAATTGAACCAAAAATATATTGTAAATTTCTTTCAAAATTTATAAAATGTTCCCTTGAAATGTGACATTTCTAAGGAAATGCCGGAAATGAAGGAATAAAGTGTCCAAAATCATTTTGAACTTAAGAACAATGTGAAACTAAAATATCAGATGTTAAAGTACACAATAAAGGGATGACAGTTAACACAGTGTGCAATTAACCAGAGGAAAAAATATACAGAATAATAAGCCCAAAATAGCCAAAGTTTTTAAAAGTAGCATTTCAAATCAGTAGGGGAAAGTTTAATTACTCAATAAATAAGACAGCTGGATAATTTTTAGTGAAAATGCACAATGTCATAGTAAAAAATAATTTTGTAAGAAAACAGAGAATACCTATTTAACCTTGAAATGGAAACCAATTTCAAAACAGAAGACAAAAGTTCAAAAGATATTATTACATAAAACAAACTCCCACATCAATGCAAGTGGCAAAAAAAAAAAAGGACAATTAACAAAAGAAGAAATACAATAGTCATTAAAAACTATAAATTAAAACTGTACGATATCAATCTTCCCTATTCATTTTAGAAAAAGTGTGGCAGACCTAGTGTGGTAGCTCACACCTATAATCTTAGCACTTTGGGAGGCCAAGATGGAAGGATCACTTGAGGTCAGGAGTCCAAGACCAGCCTGAGCAACATAGTGAAATCCTGTCTATAAAAAATAGGAAAATTAGCTGGGCATGATGGCATGTGCCTGGAATTTGAGTTTGCAGTGAACTATGATCACACCATTGCCCTCTTATCTAGACAACAAAGTGAGATTCTCTCCTCCAAAAAAAGAGATAAGGAGAAGCAAGGGGAGGTAAGGAGAAGGGAGAGGAGAGAAATGAAAGAAAAGAGGGAGTTTCCATTTTCATCAGTATGAATAAAACATCACCCTCATTCACTAATGATGAAAGCCAAAATTCTTCATTTAAGAATGTTCATCATAGACTTGTTCAAAAAATAATTTAAAAAATTCATAAAACTGCCACTCAGAGATGACCATTACTAATATTTAGATACACGTCCTTCTGGACCTAAATTTTTAGTGATGTATTTGTGGGTGTGCATGCACAAACATGTTTACATACATACATGTATATGTGCGTATATACATAAATACATAAATATATAAATCTATATATATGGATAGGAGAAATAGAACCTGGATAGTCACCTTGGAAGTAGAAGTAATACTGACAGATGAACGAGCAGCAAGTTAGAAAAAGATCAGTCTCTGATCTTTGTGTGGAATAAAGTCACTGTACTAGACTTGGAGAATCTACCATAATAATTTCACATGAGAAAAAAATACAGCATTCAATAAATATTACCTATCATTACTTTTGAAGAGTATTTACTTTTAGAAAAGCAATGTTCACAACATACTACTAGATTTTAAAAGCTAGTCATTCAGAGAATATCAAGAACACTCACCAAAATAATCAGTAGTCACCTCTGAGTATTAATTACATACAATTTTTGTTTATTTTCTGCATTAAATATTATTCTTGTAATTTGAAGAAATAGAGATATAGGTAAAATACAATACATATTGTGGGGAAAAAAGCCCAAAGATCTGGTTGATATCCAGTACAGGTTTTTCTCCATGAAACTACACTCACGGTAACAAAAAAACATTCTCAAACAACCAATATAGGTATGCCTTTGACCTTTCAAGGACCAATTTATTGTGAATTAACTGAGAGAAGTACCAAAAAAGGAGAGAATCAAAGACAGTTATAGTATGTTATAGTAAAAGGAAAACTAGTTAAAAAGAAAAAAGGACAAAATTAACTTAATAGTGTAAAAATTTAGGACGAAAAGAAATGTCCTAATAATAAGTGCATCAAGCATTACTCTCTATTCTAATAATATATCATTGTTGCTAGTTTTATGTCTGAGCTCTCCTGTTTTTTAAATATTATGATGGACCCAGGGAGAAGCAAAGACTCAGTTACAGCTGCAATGTCCCCTCTACAACCAAAAAATAGACGGGCGTTGTGGCGGGTGCCTATAGTCCCAGCTACTTGGAAGGCTGAGGCAAGAGAATCGCTTAATACCAAGAGTTTGAGGCTGCTGTGAGCTGTGATGCCAAAGCACTCTACCAACGGTGACATAGTAAGACTCTGTCTCAAAAAAGAAAAAAAAAGACAACAAAAGCAAACAAACAAACAAAAACCAAACAAATAAATAACTTGTGCATTCTCTTAGGAACTTCTGGGAAGGAAAGTCTTATTTCTTTTTATCAGACAATCATAAAAATTATACATTGGCTAACAAAAAATTCAGAGGAAAGTTATACACTAAAATGAGCTTCTCAGATCAGTTTCCTGGTATTTATTTCCTCTTCTATTTAGTTACACTTCCTATACACCATCATTTCCATTGCTATATTACTATTCATTTAACTCCAGTATTTGTAGGTCTTTCTTCTCCCAGAAGGTACCTAAAATTATTTTGGAAGTAGGAAGAAACATACAATAAATTAATGAACAAACTGGAATATACACAGTATTAAATCAAGCATTCTTTTGACTACACTAAGTTCCAAAAAAAAAACTAAAGTAAGACATTATTATCAAATGTTAAGAAGATAAATTCACACAAATATCTCCCATGGATTCTCCAGTCTTCAATCAAGTGACTACTAATCTCTTACTCACTGTATAACGACAGGCAACATCCTTTCCACCTTTCCAGTATAATTCACTTTATACTGAATTCCTTCCTTATTAGAATAAAAAATTCCTAGATTTTTTTTTATTCTAATAAGTGGAAGAATAGTTTTAACTACTACATTTTATTTTTCCAAGCCTACATAACCATCCTTTATCTTGTTATTCCATTTCAAACAAATTTCTAAGAGGTTTTGTTGTAGGAGAGTTTTTTACATCCAAAAATTCACTACTGCAGTGACCACACTGCTGGCAAGTAGATCGTGAGCTGAAAGGAGAACAAGATTTCAAATAATCTATAAATAATCATTTCAAGAACACATCTTTTCTTCTTTTTTCCTTCAAAAGACAGAATTTCATTTAGGACCCATGAAATCTCAACTTCTTAGCATGCCCCAAATCCCACTTAGCTCTCTCTTGTAAACAGTGTAGTATTTCACTATCATATCAATAAATAAAATTCTTGAAAGAATCCTGTCTGTGTTTGAATAACATTTGTTCTGCATATGCCAATGAACCTAAGGTATTTGTAATGTTAAACTCTTAAAATCTTTAACTTACAAAAAGATCAAGCAATCTAAAAATGGCAAGAGGTCTCTCCCATATAGATTAGTCTGGATAAAACTCAAAATAAGGAATCACCTCTCCTGTTTTACTAATCCACTCCAATCTCTTCATTTATCAATCCTTTTTAAGAGTGAGTACAAATGAATGGCTATTAAAACATAGTCTGCAAATAGGCAGTACTAGCCTGATCTTTAAAAACCATGATTTACTTGATCAAAAAGCTGAAAGAAATAAAGCTGGTAGTAATTAAGTTATCTTTAATACAGTCAACAATAAATACTTACTATATGTATTTCCAGTGATATTTGTAGACTGGTATTAAGAAAGCACTCTCCTTTTCAGCCTTAGAAAAAAATAGCCTTTTTCTATTCTCTTCAATAAAAAAAACAAAAAAGTAGTATAGAAATAGCACTCATTCTAAGGTCACAGGTTAAAAAAGAATTATCTATCACATCCTTGGAATTCCATTGAAAAGCAAAGTACAAATGCTATCCTAATTCAATGCCTCCTAACAAGAAAAACTTTGTCTCCACAAATACATTTACCCAATAATTATCCTATTATTAAATATTTTAAGTTATAACTATAATATCATGAGCTCATTTATTCCCTGATTACTTAGTCTATATGTAACAGTCTATATGTTTGGCTTCATCTGTGTAAATTTTCATTAAGGAAATACAGTTCCAAGTAGAATAAAGTAAGCATACTCATGCATCTCTCCTACTGAATAGAGTTTCTAAAACTTTACAGAAAACATAAACCAGCTATTTAAGGACTCTGAAAAAGTAAACAGGAACAGACAGATCAAAGAAGACCAGAATTTGAAGTGCCATGAGACTGTCTGTGAGTTTACCTTTTTTTTTTTATCCTTCTTCTATCTCCCAAGACACATAGTAATTAGCCTGGCCAAAGTAAAAATGAAAGACAAAAAGTCTGTAAGCAGCTAGACATAAGCAACAACTGACCTACAAAAGAAAACCTATCAGGAAATCTTACATGTCAGAAGGGCCCTAGCTTCAACCTCCTCAACAGAAAGAATGCAAGCCTAAAATTTTATAACCTGAAAAACTAAGTTTCACATTTGTTGAAGAAATTAAGTCCTCTCCTGACAGGCAAACCTTGAGAAAATTTAACATAACTAAATCGGCCCTAGACGAAGTACTCGGATCTTCATTATACACGGATCACTATAATTGACTCCCACCAGCGTAAAACCACCGAAAAGCAAAATGTCAAAGCCTAAATACCACAATGGCTCTAGAGATAAAACAAAAGCAATAGAGTTCTACACAGTAAAAGAACAAACACATATCTCACTTATTAATTCTCCCACTCAGAGTGAATGACCCGAACTTCCTACTGAAGAGACAAAGGCTGGCTAGATGGCTAAAAAATATATATAAGCCAATGAGCCGAGATTAAAGATGGCGGCTAAGCAACAGCTTTCCTGCAACTGGGCACGGGGAGTCTGGGGAGACAAGACTCCAGACATCTCCGTCGGTGTGATCTGCCTATGATCATCCCTTTGAGGATACAGGGAGCCAGCAAGGGACTTCTGGACTCCAAGAGGAGGACAAAAACAGTGGAACACTGGCAAGTGGCTGCGTGTGTTCGATCGACCTAATGACGCCGGCAACAGTGAGTACAAGCAGCAGTGAGACTGCAAACTGGAAAGGCCTTACCTGTGAACTCTTTTGGTGTTCTTGGACTGGACGCTCAGTTGAACTAACTTGGGGAATGCTTGAGCAAAAGTGTGGAGAACTTTGGGCATTGTCTGGGGCCCCAAAATGAGCCACTGAGCTGGGCTCAGTGAAAGCCATTGTGTGAAAAAACTGCTCTCGCAAGCTCCGCCCTCAGGGTCCCAGAGCAAGGAATAGGTGGTACAAAGTAACCTAGTGACTGAGCAGATTAAAGGCAGGGACTGAACTGCCCCACAGCCCCAATCCTTAGGGGCAGAGTAAGACTGTTATGGCACACTGGAGCCTTGGGCTGTTGCCTTGGGTAGAGTGCCCTGATGTCACAGCTCATAGCAACCTCAAATTCCTGGGCTTGGCGCCGCCCAGACCTCCATAAGAGCTGTGCAGCGACCCCCAACTGGTGACATGCACCCACCGGGGCTCCGCATTCCCTGACGAGGAACTGGGGAAGCCACGCAACCCTGCGTCCCCCCTCCTGTGTCCTCCCAGCCTCCACACTAGCTCATCCATCTGACCAGGGATTCTGATAGCTGCAGGCCGTCTGGAGCCCTCCCTGCCTCTGCGCAGAGCCCTTCTGGCCAGAGACTGCTAGAGCCTTGGGTTCTCTGTGCCAAAGTCACTGGGCACCAGGCACAGAGAACCGTGCACACTACCCCCAGCCCTGTTGCTGAATCCGGGTGTGTTGCACACCGGAGCTGCTTCCACAACCAAAACTCCCTAACCACAGAAGCCCCAGAGGAACTACACAGGGTCACTCCCTACAAAGATCCAGCAAAAATAGAGTGATCCCGCTGGGGTCTAATCTTGGGGAGACACCTCCCCAACTCTGAGGACGGCCAGAGGCAACGGTGAAAAGCAATCATGAGGCAAAATAAACAGAAAAACTCTAGCAATATAAATAATCAGAGTAGATCAACTCCCCCAAGGATCAATGGGGCAGAAACAGCACAAGACCTCATGCACAAACAAATACCTGAGGTGTCAGAAATTGAATTCAGGATCTGGACAGCAAATAAGATCGAATTAGAAGTCCAAAGATTATCTCAAGAATTCAACGGATTCAAACAGCAAATGACCAAAGATTTTGAATCATTGAGACAAGAAGTTGCATCCCTCAAAGATCTGAGAAACACAGTAGAATCCCTCAGTAACAGAATGGAGCACGCAGAAGGATTTCTGACACTGAAGAAAAAGCTTTCGAACGCTCCCAAACCCTCAAAGAAGAAGAGAAATGGAGAGCAAAAACAGACTACTCTCTCAGGGAAATCTGGGATAATTCGAAGAAAACCAATATTCGTCTTATAGGGATCCCTAAAAGTGACGAAGTGGCTTCACAAGGCACAGAGTCTCTTCTCCATGAGATTAAGACGGAGAACATTCCAGATATGCCAAGGGATTCCAAAATTCAGATAGCAGACAGTTTCAGAACTCCAGCACGACCCAACCTGAATAAGACAACCCCGAGACACATCATAATCAATTTCACTAAATTTAATATGAAGGAGAAAATTCTGAAAGCTGCCAGACGAAAGAAAACCATTACCTACAAGGGGAAGAATATTAGAATAACTGCAGATATCTCTGCTGAAACCTTTCAAGCTAGAAGAGCATGGTCATCGACTTTTAATCTCCTAAAACAAAATAACTTTCAACCCAGGATCCTGTACCCAGCTAAACTGAGCTTCATTTATGATGGAGAAACTAAATACTTCAACGACATTCACATGTTGAAGAAATTTGCCACAGCTAAACCAGCTCTTCAGGACATTCTTAGACCTATCCTCCATAAAGACCAGCATAATTCTCCACCACAAAAGTAAACCCACCCAGAAACTTTTTGATCAAATCCCAACTCCCACAGTCGCAAAAGGATTAAAAATGCCCACCGGACTCTCGAAAGGCTTATCAATATTCTCAATTAATGTGAATGGCTTAAATTGTCCTCTAAAGAGGCACACGTTGGCTGACTGGATACAAAAACTCAAACCAGATATCTGCTGCATCCAAGAATCGCATCTTACATTAAAAGACAAATATAGACTCAAGGTGAAGGGATGGTCATCTATATTCCAGGCAAATGGAAAGCAGAAAAAAGCAGG